>CAUYRH010158812.1:0-70358 GCA_963574655.1 Perodicticus potto | reverse complement strand
GAGTCTCCTGCCTCTGCCTCCCAAGTAGCTGGGACTACAGGCGCCCGCCACAACGCCCGGCCATTTTTTTTTTGGTTGCAGCCGTCATTGTTGTTTGGCGGGCCCGGGCTGGATTCGAACCCGCCAGCTCAGGTGTACGTGGCTGGCGCCTTAGGCCGTTGAGCCACAGGCGCCGAGCCAGGAAAAATAATCTTTAAAGTTCACCAAGAAAGACATCTTCTTCCTTATTGCTTTCTCTTCCTTGTAGGTTTATCCAAATAAGAATGCCTGCAAATTATAAGATTGAAGAAGGAAAGTATTTGACACTAAAATAATGAATAAATAATAAATCTAAACTAAAAAAATAGAAAAGAGAGGGAAATAGAAAACAGGAGTGGGTACACTTGGCTGTACTTGGTACTTATAAATCTGCCTACTTCTCTACCCTTTTCCCTGAATAATTGTCTCTAGAAAGATCACATAAGTCAGTCCCATTTTTACACCCACTGTGTAAATGCCATTCTTATTGAAACAAAGTCATATTTAATTGAAGGGGATAAGTAGCAAGGGAACATGTTATCTTCCAAATAAACATTTCTGTGATAACATTAATTTTATTTAAACCCCCCTCCCACCCCCTGATTAGATTTGCAGACTTTGTTCTTGGAGGAAGCCACTTGTCACCTGAAGAAATCAGTCTGCATGAAGAACAATATGGTCTTGGGGGTGCCTTCCTGGAAGAGCAGCTTTTTAATCTGAGGACTGACACTCTACCTGCAAGTTGACCTCATTCTGGACAAAGAAATGGGTAAAGGGCAGGGATCCTATTAAAGATGGGCAGAACTAGGAGACATGCATAAGAATGAAATTGAAAGCAAAAATTATATGTAACACCCTTTGCTATTACAAAGGAATAGAAATAGATTGTTTATGATGCCTTTCTTCTTAGAACCACTTCCAAGATCTTTTTGTTCTTCATAATAAGGCAAAAATAAAAGTTTAATCAATAGAAAAAAAAAAAAAGGCAGAACTTTTCTAGTAAACAATGACAAAAGCATTTGCTGTGAGGAAAAATAAGTCATGATGGAAAAGAAAACTAACCTGTATTGAAAGTAATTTATCATTCTTGATGAGTTCTGCTACTTTTGTACTGTAGGTGGGCATCAAGATTCTGCAATAGCATCATTACCACTTTTCTTAAAAAAAAAAAAATTAAGTCTTTCCTTAGGAGCAAGGGAATCATGTTCTTCCGGGGGCTGGTAAACATGAATAGGTGACTTGTCAACACCAAGGAACACAATCATCTCTTTATCCCCTGAACCTGTGTCAAAAGACAGAGGTTCAGGGGACAGAGAAACATCAATATAAGCAGTTCTCAACTTGTGGGTTGCAACCCACAGGAACTGTATTAAAGGCATTGAGAAGGTTGAGAACCACTGGGCTAGAGGATACCTGGAATATGTTGGACGGGTGTTTTCTAAAATGCAGTTCACGGGATACTAATAGGTGTCAGTAAAGTGATTCTGAGGTTAACTAAGATTTATACAAAGTTAAGCAAATTTTCTTCAGGACTTCTCAATGTCTTTACTGATGCTAATGTATATTGTAAATGTCCTAAAAGAGAGAAATTGTGTGTAGCAGTTTCTGACTTAAAAATTTGACCACAGAACCTATTTTCATGAGGTTAACATTCCTTGGAACCCGTGTTTGGAAAATGCTAACAATGATGGAATTGAGGTTTGTGCACCACCACAAACTATTTAGAGGCAGCATGGGTAGAACTCCAGTCCTGGCCCGTCTCAGATGGAAGAAGAGGTGCAGCTGAGGAGCCATCTGTGGGTCTCATGATGTCGGTAACTTATTTTTATAAGAATGGCCAACTGGCTATTTAATAACTGTGATAAAGAAAAACATTTCTTAAGGTATATTTTAAAGTTTTGATAAGATTTGTATATATACATGTCTTTTCGTATTTTGAAATTTAAGGTATTTTAATCTCTTGTGACATTTTGAGAGTATTAACTGACCCATTTTTAAATATTGTTTATGTTTGTAACAATTTTTTACAAAACAGATTTGTGATTTTCTTTACAGAGAGCAAATCTTTTTTTCTTGATTTGTCATGTTAAACTTTGGAGTGAAATGAGGGACTGTGAGCTGTGACCCCAAGGAAAGGAGGCCAAAACGTAGATCTTTGGAAAGATTTGGACATGGCAAAACAATTGAAGGGTTAAGACGTTGCTTATTTATCTTGAGAATCAACTCAGGCTTTTTTGCCATGATAGGATTCATAAAAAATGAAGAATCCATTTTTACCAGGATAAGGGGGAGGGACATATAGAGAATTTTGGCACTGTTGCTGTCCTGAGCCAAATTTAGTGAAGTTTCTCTATCTTATTAAATAAGAGCATGGCTACCCATTTGCAACTTTCTAGATTGAATTTCAAATGGTATTTCCTCTTGGAAGCTGTAGGTCAGTGTTTTTGCCAGATATCTTTTAATATTAGGAGCTTTGCTTTTTTTTTTTTTTTTTTTTTTTTGTAAAATTATCTAAATTAAATCTGTGCCTTTATATGGACTTTGATATAAAATCAAAGGACATATCTCTCATTCAGATTTATTATGCTAACTATTTTACAAGTATAAACAGAAATTCTAACATCCTTTCTGTTATAGTTGAATCTGATTTTTGAAATAATTATGTTTACTGGTGATATCAATATATCAGAAGTATCAATGCTTGTGCTCACCAAGTTCATCTCCAAGAGGCAGTCTGTATAGTCCAAAATGCATGTGTGAATAACACATGCTCAGTCTGCTGCCATAGCCAGGGTCATCATGGTGAGGACAGCTATTGGGCCTTACTGAGCCAGCATGCAGGTGTGCTGCAGACAGAAGGAAGCAACTCCTAGTGGGCCAACTAGCCAGGGGTAACCATCACAGTAAAAACAGCTAAAGAGAGAAAAAGAACAACAGACTTCCAGGATATTATTTTTCATGTTTATTTTTAAATAAAATGTGTCATTTTCTGTTATGTGAATACTGTAATAAGCTACAGGATTAAAAGCATTACTTGTGATATTTTTGGTGTATTCATGTTGTTTTCATTTAATTCAGGGTAATCTCCATCAAGTCATCTACAGATAACTCTTGTAACCAGTTCTTTCCCTCCTTTGCTCCTATTTTCTCTCTCTCCCCTCTCTTCCTCCACCCTTTCTTTGTGTTTTTAAAGGCCTTAACACAGTTTAAATGACCACTCAGTAAAACTGACTCTGCCCTTCACAGGTGGTTACAAATTGGCTTTGTGCTTCATATTGCCATAGGTGTGCAGTTGTGGAGCCTAACAGAGCCCTTTGTTGTGTCATTGCTTATGCTAGGTGCCAACATAAGCTTACTGTTGTTAGCAAGTTGGAGTATTTGACACCAAATGTGTGGGTGAGATGTAGCGTAGGTCGCCGTGCTTAAACAATCCTATCATTCCAGTGTTATTTTTAAAAGGTTTTAAAATGCATTTTGCATATCACAAAAAGTGCTTTGTGAATAGTTATATAGTATTCCAATAACACTTAGGGCTGAATTATAGGGGAGCGTCCATTTGACATTTAGGACAATATTTGAATTTATGGTTTTTTTTAAATTTGGAAATTTCAGAGATTTTTTTAAAGAGAGTTGAAATAGATGGATTACATCAATATAGCTAAACATGTGGATGAATTAAGATCCTGACATGATGTCAAGAAACAGGATCTTGTATTATTCTGCATGAGATTCTGCAGAGTTAAGAGATGTACAGTTTTATAAGTTAGCTTTTTTTTGTACAACTGAAAGCAGGATCCTATGTACAGATAACACAATGGATATGGAATTTTGAGGTATTTTCAGTTGACCCCGGGAGCAAACTGCAATCTGAGAGACCTTACTGGGTGGCATGACCTTGAAGAGTGAACCATTTGGGTGTAACTCTGGGCTTAGTGACTCAGAACACTGATTTTTTTGTACCTTAAGAAGACCTGGCTTCTATTCGTTGTTTCATATAATCAGCCAACATAGTGATTCACAGCCAAAAATATAAATGGACTAAGGATAAAAGCACTTGAACTGATAGGACAAGCAGATTCTCTCTCAGAAGACAGATTTATGAAGGGTCAAATTATAATAAAAAGGTGCTTGGTGAACATAAACAGAACAAAGGGAAGTTGTTATAGAATTTATGTGTTTTTAATATTGTGAGGTCAATATTAAATGCAAACACTCCCTAGTGGGGCTAACCTTGCTAATAGGATGACCTCCCCCCCCTTCCTTTATGCAGGCCCTGCCAACTTTTTCCTCTCTGTGCCTGCTGTTTTTCCAATCTATTATTATTGATCATTATCTCACCTCCTCTGGTGGGCATGTTTTTTGCTCAAAAATCTTCAGTCTTTCTCTGGCCGAGCAGTCAAGTCATTTTAAGATAACCTTGCATGGCTTGGTGCCTGTGGCTCAATGGGCTAAGGCGCCAGCCACGTAGACCTGAGCTGGCGGGTTCAAATCCAGCCCGGGCCTGCCAAACAAAAAAAATGACGGCAGCAACCAAAAAATGGCCAGGCATTGTGGCGGGCGCCTGTGGTCCCAGCTACTTGGGAGGCGAGGCAGGAGACTAGCTTGAGCCCAGGAATTGGAGGTTGCTGTGAGCTATGATGCCACGGCACTCTATCCAGGGTGACAGCTTGAGGCTCTGTCTCAAAAATAAATAAATAAATAAAAATTAAAAAAAAAAAAGATAACCTTGCATATTTTTGTTCTGGTGCCTGAATGTGATACCTCAGTAGGTCACCAGAGATTTGGGATGAGCAGTATGCATTTACTAGGATAAAGATTGGAAGACGCATTCAGTGAGCTGCTCTTCTGTTTCTTCTTCAAATAATCTGAGGCATCTGTTTATTTTTTAGATCTGATTTTCCAAAAAAGGCAGTGATCAAAAGGAGAAAGGGATAGAGTATCAACATTTATTAGAGATCCATCATTACTAATCATCTTCTATGCTTTTCATTTGAACCTCATAACCACTGCGTGATGTATTTTATTATTATTTCCATTTTCAGCTGAAGAAAGATTCAGACAAGGTAAGAGAAATTTGTTGAAGGACATGGATAAATTGGTACAGGCAGAACTTAAGAACTCCAGTGTGTCTGCACCCAGGGTCCATGTTCTTTCTCCTTTTGTTATTGTCATCTTTTTAAAAAGTTAAGGAAGTAGCCTCATGAATAATAAGGCATTCAGAGTGACTACAGTGCTGATGAGCTGTGCACACCCCAGTCACGTGCACATGTGTGCACGGCACACAGTGTATCTGTGGACACTAGACTGGGGTCCAGGTCATTGCTTCTCAGGCTGTCTGGGTGATAGACAAGTTTCCCCCAGTTCATCAAAAGTAAAACTTTCACAGGACACATTAAAAATAATTAGAAAAATGAAATAATTTTCTTAAAAAGACATAAAATGCAAGCCTGGTGATCATGGCAATGTCAAATTGCCATACATGTTTTGAAATGTTTAATTTGTTTCGTCACACACCAGCAACAGTTCATGGACAGCACCAGCCCACCAGGACTAGGGTTAGGGTTAGTTCTACACTTCAAGTGGCACCGGTCTAGATGTTATTTTTCTGAAACCCCATTGATCTTTTCAGGCAACAAAAAAAATTCCTGACCTTTTTCAAATGCCCAGTTTACAGTTTTAAAAGAATAGCATCTTTAGCTAACTATTTGGGAGAGTATGGTATATAATTTGTTAAATAATTATAGAGTTCTTCATTTTGTTGATGCTTCTAAGAAGAAAAAGAAAAAGAAAAGTTATGGAACATAAATCCTTTTTTTATTTTTTGAGACAGAGTCTCACTACTCACTAGTTCACCCTCAGTAGAGTGCTGTAGCATCACAGCTCACAGCAACCTCAAACTCTTAGGTTTCAGTGATTCTTTTGCCTCAACCTCCTAAGTAGCTGGGACTACAGGTGCCCGTCACAACGCCCGGCTCCTTTATGTTGCAGTTGTCGTTGTTTAGCTGGCCTGGGCCGGGTTCAAACCCGTCACCCTGGGAGTATGTAGTTGATGCCCCACCTACTGAGCTACGAGTGCCGCCCATAAACCCTTTTTTTTTTTTTTTTTTTTTTTTGTAGAGACAGAGTCTCACTTTATTGCCCTGGGTAGAGTGTCATGGTGTCACACAGGTCACAGCAACCTCCACCTCCTGGGCTTAGGTGATTCTCTTGCCTCAGTCTCCCGAGTAGCTGGGACTATAGGCGCCCGCCACAACGCCCGGCTTCTTCTGTTTTGCAGGTCGGCCAAGGCCGGGTTTGAACTCGCCACCTTCAGTATATGGGGCTGGCGCCCTACTTGATGAGCCACAGGCGCCGCCCCCATAAACCCTTTTATAACCTCTCTCTACAGACATTCCCTTATGTTACTTGTCCATTTTTTACTTGATTTTATCTCTTAACTAATTCATCCCTACCCATGTTTACAATCCATGTTGGACTGAATGCTTTATTATACAGCTTCCTAGATGTAGGTACTCAGGGTAGGATTTCTGTAAGTTGACCACCTCAGGGACTATAACAAATTGGCCAACCTTTGGAGGTAGTCAGCATAAGGAACTATTATATTGACACGGATATGTGGTACATGTCTGGTCTATGAAAATTTGATCAACTTAAGGAGCTGGTCGACTATGGAGGTTCTGCTGGACATCATAGCATGGCACTGTAGACTGGGAAAACATAACATGATTATAGATGTAAGTGTTAACCAAATAGTAAGAGTTGGACCCTGGTGAGGGCAAAGAGCTAGCACTCCTCCTGCCCTGGGCTTTCTGCCATGCAGTGGCAGTATTTATGGAGGGTGCACTATTCGTCAGGTATCTCCTTTGAACATCAAACCAACCTGTAAAGCAGATACCATAATCACCTCAATTTTATGGAGGAGAGTGCTGAGGCCCAGAAAGGTCATATGTACATGTAAATTCTGACCGGCAGGGCTGGGACTCAAATCCAAACTTGCTGACCCCTGAGCCCACACTCCTGCCTCCAGCACTGTAAGGTTCCTGGGTTGCCCCATAAAAACTGGGACCTAACCTAGAGCCACAGTGGGACAAGAGGTCCGACATTAGCTGCCCAAAGCAGATGGGAGCTGGGTAAGAGGTGCTCTCCAGAGCTGGGTCACTTTTCCCTGTGCTAGAGATCAGTATGTTTCCAATTACTCCTTTGTCATAAGCCACAGTTTGTCCTGGCATGATGTAAATTACCTTCAGATCTGAGAAACCACTTCCCCTTTCTCTTACCCCTATATTCTTACCCATCTAGGCACTCCCAACTGCCTGGATGGTGTGGAATTCTTGAGCTGGATATTCTTAAAGCTTTGCTAAAAAAGAAAATCACAGGCATGATACCTGGTTTATCCTGCCAGTAAACAAATTTTAAAAATAAAAAGGAAATACAGGCATGATTTTGGGCTTCAGAAATAGCTTTTGTCTTGTACCCATGCACCAAAGGAGTGAGGAATTTCTGAATGGAAAATCACCCTTGTCTTCCCCTACAGTCAGCTCTGTCACAAGCATAGTACCATATTCACAGAAAAACAGTTTCAAGCTCCACCTTGTCATACTGGAGATGAGGAAACTGAGGTCCAGAGATCTCCCAGAGGTGATCCCTTCTTCTATACCTGTGGTGGTCATGAGCCACATGTGGCTGTTTAAAATTAGAAATCTAATTCCTTAGACACATTAGCCACATTTCCAGAGCTTAACAGCTAATGTGGCTCATGGAGCGCTGGCTCATTTCCTTCACCAAGCCCTAGCTCTTGTATTTTGACAACACTTAAATCTATGATCATATTACTTTCTCCTAATCTACAGTGCCAACAGTGCAGATAGAGAACTTTCCATCTTCCCAGCAAGTTCTCCTGGATAGTGCTGTCACACAGTGCCATTGCCTTGGGGGACTGAGCCATGGCTATGCGTCTGCTTGCCCTTCCTGACTTCCATAGCTCTGCAGTTACTGAACCACCCAGTCACCTCCAGAGTGTAATGGGTCTGCTGTTCTCACAATTAACAAAGTTTGAAGGTGCTGGATTTCTAGCAATCTGGAAATATCTAGAAATCCCACAGTTACAGACACACATCAGGCGCGTACGGTAACAGTTTAAGCCAGGACTTCTTTACCGCTTGCTCTCCCACAGCAGAAGCAGGGAACAGCCTCCCAGCCTCTTGGGGTGGGCAGAGGTGCCCCGCAGACTGAGATTTTGGTGTGTAACTTGAACTGTTTCAGAATCCTTATGGTTAAAATTGGGATAGTATGTACTATGTACCACCTATGGTTTTTGTAAGTACAAAATAATAGTCTTGTCAGCACTAACAAGCACCCGACATCCATGGGTATGTTTCCCCTTCCCCCAGACTCACTGTTAACATTCCTATCAGCTGAGAGGAATACTCTTTACATCATGGTTCCCAGCAGCCCCCGGCCCCTTCCAATACTGGAAGGAACTGTAATCAGAAGAAAGATTTTAGCCACCTGTCAACTTCATGGGGCTGAGGCATGATTAACAATCCAGTAAAGCAGCATTGTTCTTCCTATGAATTCCTTAGGCTTTTCATAAAGTTTACTGCCTGTTGGACAATGTGTATTCTAACCTATGACTTTTCATAAGGACTTGAGGAATATGGTAGTTTAAAAATTAGCAACTAACTTCTTTGGATCCACACAAACTCAGAATTCTGGGATAATTTCCTATATCCATAATCACAGGGGAAAGAGTGGGAAATAAGTCCTTAAGGCAGTGATTGCCAGCCTGGGCTTTGTGACACCTTTGGGTATTTTCAGAGATCTCAAGAGGGGTTATAAAATTCTCAAATCAACATTTAATTTGAATTCACTTTAATATTTTTTAAAGTAACATGGCACTTTAAGGACATGAAGGAGGAGTCACAAAGTCCACAAACTCGTGAAGGTTTCAGCTTAAAAGGCTGGAAATTACTGCACTATTGAATTGGCTGTCACAGTAAATGTTCCATAACGAAGGTGTATTGAATTTGTCTCATCCATTACAGAGTAAAGGGCTTTTATTTGTTTGGTCACATCTTTACCATTTAAGAAATATTTAAAAATGGTATTTTTATTTCAACATGTCAACTGTGCACTTCCAAAACAGCAGGCTTTTCAAAGGAATAAATCAGAACTGTAAACACAAGACACAGTATAAGTTTTTGACTTCCTACAGTCATTTTCACAAATCCACATACTGTACATTCATAGGTGAGGTTCAGCCTGTCACCCATTTCTTTATTTCTATAATTACACAAGCATAATAAATACATCTGATTTTAAAGGTCACTTGAAATGAGTCATGATAACTTACAGTACAGTACTTTTCAGTTCAAGTGCAAAAAATAACTATTTGCTCAATTCCATTTCTTTCAGTTATTTATTTTAAGCTATGTTTGTGGTGAAGCTAGATACCCAAGCACAGAATTTCTTCTCCCAGATGCAGTATTGGGTAGAACGTGGGCTCATGGAGAGGCCCTCAGTTTACAACTGATCCTGCCTGATCAGGGCCAGAGGGGAAGGTGAGTCGCTCTTTTCTAATTCCACTCTTTCCTCATCCACTGCTATGATTCACAATACACTTGTGTAACTCACCTTCATTCAGCTAAAGCCATGTTCCCTTTTCCACAGCCCCCACCCCCATCCCCAGCTTCTTAAGAACCTCCACTTTTGTTTTCAGCAGCAAGCTTTATGTGTGATTCACCCAGCCATTGTTCTGACTACAGTGGTGATATTTACAGGTGCACACCCACATCTGAATTGTCCAGTGTCTGACTATGTCTTCATGGGAAATAATACACTGAGATTTCTTTCTTTAGTTGATGGAAAGTACAGTTTCTCCTTATTGCCATCCTTTCCATTCCTGGTTTCCTATTTACCATCTTTTCCTCACCAAAATGAAAACAAAACTAACCCAAGTGTAACTGTTAAAAATTATATCCCTCCCCCAGGCACTTAAATCTTATACTGTTATTTGTAAATAGTACTGCTTAATTAAAGGAACTCTTAGGAATTCAGCGATGTTTTTGTTTTACTCCATCAGCTGATGAGAGCCCAGTTCACTATAAAATAGTAAACAGCAGTCGAGGCTATTTACAGTATCGATACATTTAGTAAACTCTTTTCTATCAACCCATAGGATACTGAGTTGGTCGGTTTATTTGAAATATTCCCTCATTTCTGGTATTTCTCAAAGTTCATTTAAAACAAAAGGCATTTTAAAGCTCAGCTTAGCTTGCAGTAGTCAACAACAGCTTTTGTTGCTCAAAGAATTGACTCATTTCATTATATACCATACACATATAAAAATATATTTGCTAGAGATATGCAAAGTTTCTGATGAAACGTTTCATTTTTAAATAAAAAGCATATGCTACTAATTTTTATGTGGTTGCTTCTTAAATACGTCTCGTAATTTTTTAAATGGTTCTCAAGAAAAACAAAAATAGATGTATTGTTTCTTCCTAGTTTGCATTAAGAACCAAATAATTAGAATAAATAAGAAGAGGGAAATTAGATCAACATTCACCTTGAAACACTTTCAGACCCTCTGCTTACTTAGTGTAACTGCTGGTTTCAACTCTCACTGCACTGGCAGAGAAGTCCTGTTGTCCTTAACCTACCCAACCAAAGAACCAAAGTCCACACTGAACTCCATTTCCCTGGTGGAGTTCCCATGGGATTATGGAACTTTACCTTCTCTTGCCTATATGTACTGTAGCTCCTGTGTGTGTGTTTCTGTGTTAATGAGCTTAGGTATTTGGAAGCGTATGTGGTGCTGTGCTCCTCCAGGGGGAGTGTGTCCTCACTGGGGGCCTGGCCCTGGCCCTGTGTCCTGGCAGAGGATCCCAGTTCCATGCAGGGTGTGAGATGAGCGGGTTGCCCTCAGTGTCCTCCCTCAGCCGGCTGAGCCTGCTGTTCCTCACTTTCCTCCGCACGCAGGTCCACACTGGGGTGAGCCGGGCCAGTCTGTGTCTGAGATGCTGCAGCGTCAGGGGATGGCTGGTTTGTAGATGTGTCAGATTGAGAGTCACATGGGACAGGCTGGGCTCTACCAGCTGGAGAATCTTCCCGATTCTCACTGGTCTCCTGGAGGGAAGAAAAAGGAGATGCCCCTAGTCAGTGACAGCAGTTCAATCCAAATTTTTGTATATGTTTTCAAGGAAGATACGGGAAACATGGGGAGATTATCCTCAAGTGCCCATTCAGGGACCAAGTGATAGAGGAATAAGGATAGAATGTCTTACCTTTCATCTCCTTTCCTATGTGCAACTGCCAGAGCCGCATGAAAAACACAAACACTATAAGCAGACGTGTCTTGCGGATAAAAAAAACATCACTGCCAAAATGCCTGTTTACTACTTGGCGAACAATTTACATCAGCAAACATTTACTGAGCACCCCCAGCCACGTAGCAAGCACCACAGAACAAACTCTGAATCCTTGCTCAGGCAGCAGGATTTAAGAGTCAGAAGACCCTCTGTCCGACAGCAAGGAAATAAGGGATTCCTGGCCTTGGAGGCAGAGCCAGGCAAAGAATTTCCTATTATTAAGAGTCTATTTGGGATTTCAAAATATGCTGAAATTTAATCCATATTAAAAAGGGAACGTAAACATGCACTTATGTCACTAGTTGTAAAAACTGTGAGTATACATCATGCTAGCACACTTTCAGCAGCAATTTCTTTTTCTTTTTTTTTTTTTTGAGACAGTCTCTCACTATGTCGCTTTCAGTAGAGTGCTGTGGCATCACAGCTCACAGCAACCTCAAACCCCTCAGCTTAAGCGATTCTCTTGCCTCAGCCTCCCGAGCAGCTGGGACTACAGGCACCTGCCACAACGCCTGGCTATTTTTTGGCTGCAGTTGTCATTGCTGTTTAACAGGCCCAGGCCGGGCTCAAACCTGCCAGCCTGGATGTCCGTGGCTAGCTCCCTACTCGCTGAGCTATGGGTGCCGAGTCCCAGCAGCAATTTCTGTAGACTGCCATATTGGTTTTATAAGTCAGGAATCATGTTTTTTTTTTTGAGACAGAGCCTCAAGTTGCCACCCTGGGTAGAGTGCTGTGGCATCACAGCTCACAGCAACCTCCAATTCCTGGACTAAAGTGAGTCTCCTGCCTCCGCCTCCCAAGTAGCTAGGACTACAGGCGCCCGCCAAAAGGCCCAGCCATTTTTTTGGTTGCAAGCCGTCGTTGTTTGGCGGGCCTGGGCTGGATTCGAACCCACTAGCTCAGGTGTATGTGGCTGGCGCCTTAGCCCGTTGAGCCACAGGCACCGAGCCAGGAATCATGTTTTTGTTTTTCGATGACATTTCCTTCAAGTTTTGTACCTATTACTTCCAAAAGCTGAGCGCCAAAAAGAAAGTATTATTTCACTTACTGATCCTAAAATATGAAAGAAAAAACTTAGAATAATGTCATCTTTGGAATAACTACCTGACAGTTTTTATTAATCTTAATATACCTGAAAAAATGTTTAATGCTGCTTAAGTTTAAATGGCTTCTGTGAAAATGAGGATGAGCACAAAATTTTGAAAACATTGCTACTCAAGCAGCAATCATCCTTTCTCCTGCTTCCAGGTATTAAAATCCTCTATATGTTCTTTCAACCCTAATGTCTAGTGCTCAACTGAGTACAGGACTTGTGTGAATTTATTATCCTGATAAATTAATAAACAGGATCATGCAATGGACCTGCATGTATGTAGTTATCAGTGAAGAACCAGATTTAGTTAAAATTATACAAAGACTTTATGTTAGCCTACAACTTCAAGATAAATTTAATTAAAGTAGTTAAAATTTTCTAGAATTACTCAAAAATTTTGTTTTAAAGAGGTGGGGGTCTCATTCTGTGGCCCAGGCTGGAGTGCAGTGGAGTGACCATAGTTCACTGCAACCTTGAACTTCAGAGCTCAAGCAATTCTCCCTCCTGAAGCCTCTCCACTAACTGGGACTATAGGTGTATGCCACCATGCCTGGCTAATATTTTATGTTTTTTTTTTATTGTAGAGACAGGGTTCCACTATGTTGCCCAGGCTGATCTCAAACTTTTGGGTTCAGGTAATCTGCCTGCCTTGGCCTCCCAACGTTCTGGGATTAAGGTATAAGCCACTACACTGAGCTTATTCTTTAAGTCTTCCCCCTTAATTTCTTTTTATGTGTACTCTCAAGCTATTCTAGAAATAGAGCTGACAGGATTTATCAAGTAGAAGAGAGTGATTAATAAAGAAAAGGGGGAGCTGGATTTATTAGTTTGGCAGAAGTATTCATGGAAGTCAGACTCATTTTCCAAAGTCAGGATAAAGCAATAATTATATAATCATCTATACTGTTTTATCAGTATGATTTGACCTTACTTAGGAGAGACCACTCTTCTAGGGACAAGAGAAATCACACTTTTCATTTTTGGGGTAAGGCCACCTACATAACCATATTTCCACTGAGTTACATGTCCTATTAGACACATACAATAGTTTAGGTTATTAATTAATTAAACAAATATTTATTGTGGTTCTATTGTATATAACGCCCCCACTGGAATTTTGGAATTACAGAGATTAATGAATATAATCCCTAAAGGCAAGAACCATATATTCTCATTGCAACTGGTTTCCTATCAATACTGAAATTTTAAAGAAATATATAAGATCAGAAGGGATTTATTTATTTATCTCTTTCACGAAATAAAAGTATCATGTCCTCTATAAAGCCTTCCTCAACTCTGTAAGGCAGAATTTTCCCTCTGTGGGACCGTGTATATGTCTCTATATTTTCCACAGAGTACTGAGATTATTTGTTTACACATCTGTCTCCCCCACAAGACAGTCAATAAGTCTTGTTGATTGACAAATGAATAATTAAAACAAATGAGCCCATTTAAGGTGACTTCAGTCCTATTGCTAACCCAGCAAAGGAACTTTACCTGCAAAGGCTGTATCTCAGAAGCACGGTTTTCTCTTGTTAGTTGCATCATCTCTTTGATTTGGTAGAGAGCATAGACAAAGTTCACCCAAGGAGAAGAGCTGACCCCCCAGGCTGGTTTGTTCACATCTTCCTGTTCTTCCTGGTGCTTGGTTTTCTTGGGTGGAAGTCTGGGCTCGATGCGTGGCGTGACATCTTCTGTCTGCTGCTGCACCAAGTCGATGGTTGCTATGGGAACCGGACTAGAGGGAACAGGAATCCTTTCTGCCAACATTGTCTTGTCTGGAGAGAAAACAGTATTTAAATCATTCTCAGAGTTTTCTATATATTTAAATAAAGGTAGAAAAATAATACACTGAAACTCCCATAAATCCATGCTAGTATGTTTGGCGATATTAATAAATTATTGTTTATCAAGGACTTCTTTACTTGGTGCAAGAACCGAATAGAAGAACAAGATGTTTATCTTTCAGGGTCTCTTTATAGAACTTAATAGAAATTAGCTTATATTTACTTAAGAAATCTATCTTTCATTTAACTGAGATATAGTATCTGTGGGACATAGGTTACAGTGAGTGTTGCCTTAAGCCTAGTTACAGGACTACCGTTATAAAAATAAGCATCAATACAAAAAAGCCACATGATAGCTATTTTTATTGGCCTTTTACAGAAGGCTGGGGTTGAGGATGGGTAAGGGAGATGGTCCAGTTAGGATTATAAAAGAACAAAAATGAGAAAAACGAGTATTGATCTTTTTTTCTGAGTAACTCATTGAGATTAAAATCTGTCTCTGAGGTTTCTGTAACAAGCTAATTTTTCTCTTAACAGAAGCACTTCAGATAACTGAGGCTAAAGCTCCTCAAAGGACATAGGCACCCAAAGAAGACAAGCCCTGTTCTGAGACCTAAGAGCTAAGAAAGAATATTTTCATTGTACTGGTTAGCCTTTTTCATTAAAAGGTTGAGTCAACTTGTTCTCATCTACACATTGTGTTTGATACATGCTCCTTTTTGTATAACGACTTTAACAAAGGCCATGCCTGGTTCAGGGAAAATGTCAACTTTCAGGCTCAAACTTTTTTTTTTCAGAATTAAGGCAAAATCATACAGATGAATACCGCTCCCTATCCCTAGTGGTAAAATTACTATATAGCCTTGTATTTTGACTAAAATTTGAAACACCTTTAGAATACCATGGAAATTTAAAACCAAATACTTCCCTAGTACCTTGTACCATAAAGAAAAAAAAAACAAAACAAGAAAACCCCAAGCTATGTGATTCTTTTCAATATAATAGATGGCTTCTTTCTAACAAAGGTACACATAAATTCATCATATGCCACTCAGAAAACTCAGACAAGTGAGCCCGTTGTATACTTTGTAACCACTTCTGGGCATGTGTAACTTCCCCATTAAGAAAGAACAAGATGGTCACCTTCTTCCTCATCTGGCACTGCCAGCCACTGGATCAGGGAAAAGAGCAGGAGGATCACCAGGCAGGCCATGCCAATTCCTCGGAAGGTTGCAGCAGCCCCTGTGGAAACAGACAAGAGCTCTCCATAGAGCATTCCAGAAAATGCAGATAGACCTTGTCCAAATTATCACCATTCTAAAGTTTAAGGCAGAGGATGCACAGTTTGGCTGAACCAGAGAAAAGTGGCTGGCCATTATGTCCATATAATGGAAAAAAATATAGGACTGGGTAGATATCAGGAGACCCAGGTGCTCGTATTGGCTCTGTTATTTTTATAACTGAATTTATAAAGGACTGTCTCTAAATACCTTTCACCTACAACGGTGCTCTCTTCTTCATAAAGACCATTTACTCAACTATTAACAAACAGCTCCATTAATCTGTAGTTGGAATGGCACAACTCAGATAGTGCTATAAAGTCACTCATCCCTAGGCCCACCTTAAATAGGTAACTGAGCAGTTAATATCCCTAGAGCAGAATAATCTCATTTCCACCCCAGGCCCTATAGTTCCAATAAGGGAAATCTGACAAGGCAGACAAATGTCGTTATCAATGTAGTGACATTTCCAAAGCCAGCATATAGTTAGATACCTCAGGTTCAGAATCTCCTGATAGAATAACAATGAAGAATTTTCTTTCTTTTGGCATTATCATCAGCAAGTTTAGAGAACCTTACTTTACACTAAAAGCACATGTGCTTTTTCATTTGTCTGGCGCTTTGAAGTATCTGTGTAGCATCTCATTAGGCCATTTGTCAGAGGAAAGTGCAGTTATAAACTGGCTCTCAGCAGCTTAACCGCCGAAGCATACCACCTTATAACCATGACCACCATGAATGGGAAAGAGAATATGATTACCGGAGTTTAGCTTCTAGCAATCTTCAAAAATAATTTGATAGTTTATTGAGATGTTACTGAAAAATCATGTTTTCATCAAAGGAAAAAAGAGAAAGCCATTCTTACCAAAATAATTGACTAACACGCCTCCGATCATGGCTCCGCAGCCTCTCCCCAGACCCAGGTGAAGGCCCTGCAGGATGCCCTGGGCAGACGTCCTCAGCTCGGGGGGAACAGCTGCACTGAGGTAAGAGATGCATGCGGCCCAGATGGCTGCATGTGTCACTCCTGGGAGGAGGGAAAGCAGCGGGGCTTGACCGGCCAGTACTTTCTGGGTTACTCTTTTATGAAATGTGAATTATTTATTAATGCATTTTCTGTGGTAAAATATACATAATAAAATTTACCTTTGAGCCATTTTTAAATGTACAGTTCATTGGCATTGAGTACACTCTCAATGTTGTGCAACCATCACTAACATCTGTCTCTAAAACTTTATCATCCCAAACAAAACTCTGTATTCATTAAAGAAAAACTTCCATTCACTCCTTGCCCAGGGCCAAAGATGGGCCTAAGTATATATGTGATTAAAACATTAAAATGTATTTTTTGTTATGATTCAAGATTAAATATAATTCTAGCAATTATTCTCTTAAGTGTGGAGTCTTGGACACACACAAAATTTTCCAACAGAATTTGCCTCCCTTTTTGTTCCTTCAAAATTCTGAGCATGTTCTAAAACTCTTGAGTGTTCTAAGATAATTAAAGCATTTTCTAGCAGGATGACTTAAGTCATGATACTTTTAAACTATTCTTAGAATTTGTTGGCTGGTATTAAGTGTCAGTTGTGAAATATTCTCTACAGTTAGATTTCTAGCTTCCTTATTGCTTTTTGGGACTGATTAGATAATTGGGAACTACATTCTTTAAAGTAACTCAGGGCATTAACTGCAGGAAAAAACATTAAAACACACAGTTAAAAAAAAATTCTGGTACTAAAAGTAGAAGGATGGAAACCACTCTGCCTTTATGATAAAATATTTCCCAAGGAAGGATTAAAATTGATTTCCCTAAAATAACTTTTATCAGAATATAATTTAAATCGAAGAACCAATTAAATTCATCCCAATTCTTAGAAAAGAAACCAATAAAACTAAGCAGTCTTTAAAAAGAAATTGAGTTAGTAACATCACCTGTATACAGAAGACAGTTGTGGACTTGGGGTTCTTGTTCTTAACTTTACATATGCAACTTTCTAGTAAACTCGTTTGCCAATGTTTTTACTACAGTTGTGTTCTGGTCTTCTAGTTTAAACATTATGAAAAAGCAACCTAGGCACATAAAAACCTCTAGCATTTTCCATATTTATAAGACAAGACTATGGAAGTCTTAGGAATTGTGCTACCTAAAACAGCTCTCCTGTAAAATTTAGGGGATAAAATATATCATGCACTAGGAAAACAAAATGCTGCTACTTTACTTTTTTTTTGAGACCAGATCATGCTCTGTCACCTGGGCTGGAGTACAGTGGTGTAGTCAGAGCTCACTGCAGCCTTAAACTCCTGGACTCAAGCCATCCTCCTGCCTCAGCTTCCCTAGAGGCTGGGATTATAGGCACAGGCCATCACGCCCAGCTAATTTTTTAATTTTTGTAGAAATGGGGCCTTGCTATTTCCCAGGCTAATCTTGAACTCCTGGTCTTGAGAGATCCTTCTGCTTCAGCCTCCCAGAGCGCTAGGCATGAGCTATCACATCTAGCCCCTTCTTTACTTTTTATTAAAGAACTGTGAAAGAGCAGTAGGTGATTATTCACTATGTGATAAAACAAGCAAATTTATTTAGTGGCACAGGTAAATATATTTATACTAGAGTTATAAATTTTTTTTTTTTTTTGGTAGAGACAAGAGTCTCACTTTATCGCCCTCAGTAGAGTGCCGTGGCATCACACAGCTCACAGCAACCTCCATCTCCTGGGCTTAGACGATTCTCTTGCCTCAGCCTCCCAAGTAGCTGGGACTACAGGCGCCCGCCACAACGCCCGGCTATTTTTCTGTTTTGCAGTTCGGCTGAGGCCGGGTTTGAAACTGCCACCTTCAGTATATGGGGCCAGCGCTCTACTCGATGAGTCACAGGTGCCGCCCTAGAGTTATACATTTTTGAACCTATGAGATAACTAAGTTAGTAAATCACACAAGAAAAATAAAAAGATTTTACTCCTGGCTGATAATAATAACATGGGCACACACGGACTTTCCTTGCAGTATGTGTTTACATTTCCTTGGCTACTTGAAGGTGTAACTACTGATGTATCCTCAGTGCCAATTCAACACCAGCTCACATAATAGGTGCTTAATAAATATATGGACTGGCAATGAATGACTTTGAGAGACCACAAAGGTCACATAAACTTAGCTTCTTAGTCCTTCCTTATCTTTACTGGGATCCCTCGGGATTAGCTCTTGGCCTACTGCCAAGACCTCAACTACTTGGGGATACTTTACATTTGAATAATCTGGAATCACTAAAAATAATTATGATTAACATTACATTTTCCATTAATAATATTATTATAGCAGCTTACACTAGGAGGAATTGCTAAGTGTTTTACATAGATTTTTTTCATCTATTCCTCCCCATAATAGGCACAGTAATATTTTTTTTCATTATTCAAAAAGGGTGAAGGCACAGGGAGATGAGGGTGCCTTATCCAAGGCCACACAAACCGCTGAGCAGTGGAACACAATTTGAATTCAAGTTGTCTAAGGTTACAACTTGAGTGCTTAAATACTGCTGTACTTCCTTACAACAATTATTAGAAGTATTCCACAGTAAATGTAACCATCTACTTTGAGTAGTTTTATTGATAATATCAAACGTGCCCAACAGTCTACCAATTAAAAAATGGATATTTTTACTACCCCTTTCCCCACTCTTTCCCTAACAACCTGACATATCATATATATTACCAACACATATGCACCAAATAACTCTTTACCTTACAATGTTCAATACTGGTGTCTGATTCTACAATATGCATTTCAAAATCGTTCATTTCTGGCACACAAGAATGCTCTATTGTAATAAATAACATGTGTGGACAAAGAAAAAAATCCTTTCTTCTCATTCAACAGCTGCTCTTTGTCAAATGCTGTTTGGCTTGGGGAAATCACATCATAATGGCTGGGAGGAGGGAGAACTGACTCAGTATTGGGGAACTAGCACTATTTTGTTTTTCTTGCTTCTGCCACTGACTTATGCTCACTAAACAAAACATAAGTATCTCTTTGGCACTGATAAACAAAAATCAGCTGTGGCAAATCTTTCCCATTCGCAGACCAAAGCATGCATTTTCATTAGTTTAGTGGAATTTTCAAATACTGTGATTAAAAATACATGTCTGAAACATCAGCCTGGTTGTAAAATGAATAAAAAATCAAGCACGTATAGTGCATCTTCCTATACATATGTCTCTTTGGTGAATTCAAAAAGTATAAGGCATGGTCTTTGCACTCAAAAGTTTAAAATAAATTAGTTAATAAAATTAGTATTTATAAAATAATTAGGGAGCAATTAAGTACTAAACTATCACACAGTTCATAAGCCTAAGAACAGTTCAGCAAAGGGAGAGTAATATGGAACACAACTGCTACAACTTCTCAGATCAGAAGACATTTCAAATGAATTCTAAATGGACAAAATAATTTTAAAGAATATTTAGTAACTGCAAACCATAGGGTAGCAAAAAATTAAGGTGTTCTATTATACTTTATATGACTTTTCTGATTGAAAATTAATTTTAATAGTAACACCAATGACTTTTATATTGCAATTTATCAACTGAAATGCTCAAGCATTTGCCTGTTTTATGTATTCATGTGGCAAACCACTTGTGCTTTACAGGTTATGCTACATAAAATTTTCAATATGAATGGTAACAGATTGAAATCATGTGTAGATTGCTTCTCGGCCTTTTGGCTAAGATCAAGTGTAGTATCTGTTCTTATCAGTTTGAAATCATGTGTAGAATTTCCACTGTCAGATAAAGGCTGAATAGTAATCCTCTTGTAATTTTTCCAAGCTCTTCTAGAACATAAGATGAAGGAAAATATGGGTCTTACTCAGCTGAATAGACAGAGTAAAGTTTTATAAATGTCAGCTCCAGCTTTTCTAACTGGTCATATTAAAAAGCCATCTTTCATCAAAATCTTAACGCAGCTCCCACTGTTAGAGCATCCTAAAGAGGGAACTGACCAAGACCACATTGTCACCCTTCAGTGCTGGAGCCATTCACTCAAATAACTCAAAAGGACCTCGTCAGTTATAGCAGCCCCCAGGCAAGCTCTACTCTCCTCAAATAGATTTTAATAGCAAGAATAATTTTGATCACATTCATCTCTTGAGCTTTGCAAGGATTCAAAACAAATACATAAGAAGGAGCACGACAAGTTTGGGTTTGCTTTTCATCAAATGTTTATATTCTTGATCACAATCATGAATGCATAAATGTCTTTTGTAAAAAAGGAGAAAATTCCTAAGGGTTTTTAAAATGAAATTTTGAGAAATAAAGAATCTAACCCCCACCCCCACCACCAGCCAACAATGCTTTTAGACACTTAGACCCACTATCTCTTTTCTAAATAAACTGCAGACTCCTTAAGGGAAGGAAGTACATCTTGTGTTTCTTTACATGGTGCCACCACTTGTCTACTGAACAAGTTTGCTTCAGATGGTAGCTAAATTGCTACAAGGGTAAGGCTGCAAGAGAAAATTAGCTACTGAATGTGAGAAAGATCATGGGAAAGAAATGACCTAACAATACCCAACATAGGATATACAATGATCTTACCTTGACCTCCAACTAAATGCCTGCACAGCCTCCTTCCTACAGGTCTAGGGAGGAGGAAATTTGCTTTTAACCCATCTGTTAATTGTTACCAGAGGAGACAGAATGCTGAGAGGATGATCAAGAAACTCCAAAGAATGACAGATAACAAGGAATCCTCTATCCTTAGTTACATGTAACTCAAGTACCTCTTTTGTCTCTTCCCCTTTAGCTGCCCACGAGGTAGTACTAGTTTCGCAGGTGTAACGGGGATCAGGCAAGACTAATACTCTGAGGAGATAAACTCTGCTTATATTTTTAAAGGCCCTCTTGTGTGAGGCTGGTTGGAAACCAAAGAATGGAAGTACTGGTCATTCAGTATCATGATCATCCTTGATGAGAGACAATATCCCACCCCTTAACCTTTTCTAAGACCAGGTCTTTGAGAGTCATTGGGCAGCATTTCCAGGCAAGGAATTCAGGGGTTTATATCATGACAGTGGGCTTGTCTTATAATTAAATCATTCAGTGTGGTTTTTTAAAATAATCCTTTCCTGCCTTACTCAAACCCAAAGAGAGTCTCCTTTGAGCACAGGGACTTTAAAGTCTTTTGGATAAGGCTTGTAGAGGTAGAAGAATCCAGACTAGCAAAACAAACTTTTTCAGCCAAAAGTATATTCCCATGACACAAGATTATTCCACATGAATGATCTGCTATTTTTTGTGGTTCAAACAAAGGCAGGGGATTATGTTTTTGTTGTACAGTCAAAATACTCAGCATTCACTTCTGCCAGGGAATGAAACTATCTCCTCCAGCTTTAGAAACAGAGGAGGAGTTTGTGGCAACTGGTCTTAGAGGCCTCTATTGACGAGGAGACTGTTTACAGACCCTCCTTTTTTTACTTCCTTCAGACCAGTAACTAGGTTTCTAATAGCCCACGGCAGAATAAAGTGAAACCCAGAAGTATAAATGGTAGCCTGCCAGGGGAAGTTGAATTTGTTTAGAAAAATCCTGGGATAAACACCCTGAGATGAATACAAGTTTTATATAAATATATGCGGGGTCAGCAGCCTGAGATGATAAATCCATAAACGGCACACGTTGTGTTCCTTGAAGGTGCCATTCTGCTTTCCACTCTGTGCTTTAGCACATCACTCTTCACGGCTGCTCTCCTTAAGCTACATGGCGGGTTCCTATTTGCCTTTCAAAACCCAGCTCATGTGATTTCCTTTGGGAATTTTTCAATAAAATCTTTGTCCTCCCACTCCTTGCTTCACAAAGTTAGTTATTTTCTCTATTGAGCTCTTTGTCTGTTACCTAGCACGTCTTCCTCGGATTCCACCTAAGACACTGTGCAGTGCTGAATGTGTTTCACACACCTCACTTCCAGAACAGATGGTGAGATGCTGGGCCATGAATTAATATGTATACAGCGTGTCCACAAAGTTCGTGTACAATTTAAAATAGCTGTTCCCAAACTTTGTGGACAGCCTGCATATTTTATTACATTCCCTGAACTCAACATACTGGCTCTTAATTAACATTTTATACCTCTTTGATAAATTAACAAGCAAAAAGAGTTTTTAAGTTCACAACAGCATTTGTTTTCCTCTTTTATAAAGTTCTTCTGCTATTCCTCTATTTCATGGATGCTCTCTGTTCCTGAGGTACTTATGCAAACTGTCCTTTTCCACCTAATTCATATTAAATTAAAAGGAGGAAAAAGTATATTCATATATTATTTCAATATACAGCACTTTCTTTTCTTAAAGTATATTTATAGAGTCAGCACACTGTGGCAAGCCAATAAATAAAGCAATTAAACTAGGCAAGGATAGAACAGAGACTAAAGCTGGGCAATGGTAAAACTGTGTTGCATATACCTTGTTACTGCATGATTCTTTCCTGCAGTTCATGTTTATTGCTTTGTTATTCTTAAATGACACAGTACTAAAGATGTGTGCCTCAAGGCCTTTCAAGGACTCACCTTAGGATTCAGTAAGGCAGGAAAGGATTATTTTAAAAAAGTAACTCCTATTCTAAGACCATATTTCCATTCTACATATTTGTAAACAAAATCCCCTTTGACATACCATTGCATCAGGACTGAGAAAAGCCCCTTAAAGTATATATATTTGAATTTAATAATTACAATTTGAATTTAATTTATATCTTTTTTTTTTTTTTTTTTTGAGACAGAGTCTCACTATGTCGCCCTAGGTAGAGTGCCGTGGCATCACAGCTCACAGCAACCTCAAACTCTTGGGCTTAAGCAATTCTCTTGCCTCAGTCTCCCTAGTAGCTGGGACTATAGGCACCTGCCACAAGGCCCAGCTATTTGTTGTTGAGGTTGTCATTGTTGTTTAGCTGGCCTGGCAGGTTTGAACCCGCCAACCTCAATGTATGTGGCTGGCACCGTAACCACTGTGCTATGGACACCAAGCCTATATCTCCTTTCAAGTAGGGTAAGTTATTTCTTTTCATTGGCACAATGGAGTTTGTTGAATACATGTGCATTTTTTTTTTTTTGAGACAGAGCCTCAAGCTGTCACCCTGGATAGAGTGCTGTGGCATTAGCTCACGGCAACCTCCAATTCCTGGGCTCAAGCGAGTCTCCTGCCTCCGCCTCCCAAGTAGCTGGGACTACAGGTGCCGGCCACAATGCCCAGCCATCTTTTGGTCGCAGCCGTCATTGTTGTTTGGTGGGCCCGGGCTGGATTCGAACCCGCCAGCTCAGGTGTACATGGCTGGCGCCCTAGCCTGTTGAGCCACAGGTGCCGAGCCTACATGTGCATTTTGCACATTCTGTTTAGATGTAAAATTGTGAATCTTTCACAAGTGAAAAGATTCTTTCAATTGAAAGAATCAATCTTTCATCATGATAAGAAATTAATTACATTGATGGTACTGTATTAGCATCCTTAGGGTAAGGGAAAATGATAATGGCAATCTAAAAAGCTACTGAAATTGTATATAATCACAGACTGTTTAGTACAATTACTGATTAGTTGCCTAGGCTGTCACTGAAGACCTCAATTCCAGTGATCTTGTCCTAATCCTTTACTTATCATAATGCCAATTACTAAACGGTTTAGTCATGCTGCTAACAGGCAGCTCTTCAGGATACAGTCAGGGTTATTTGTGCTTATATGGCAATAAGCTTTGAATATAAAGAAATTCATGTTTTCAGTGTTCTTGAGCCATATGGCAAGAGCCTCCTTGAAAGTTTTCCAGAGTTGTATTTTGATGGGAAACAGTACACTGAAGAAAAGAGAAGAAGTCATATCAAGATATTTGAGCAAAGATTTAAAAAGTTTATAAGAAAACAACGTGACTATAAAACTTTAGTTATGAATCACCAGATGTTATAAAAATGACAATAGTCTTTTTTCAATAGGTACAGTAAACTTACAAAAAAACCACCTTTAGATATCTAACAATAGTATTTACGAATTTATCCTAGAGTTCCTTTTCCTTTGTTTAATCACAGGGGTGTGGATCAAATCCAGCTTTGTTTGCCTCAACCCAGAAGAGCACTCAGGGTAACTGAGGACCCAGCTCCCCTGATGTCATCTCTTCCTTAACAACCATTTCAAAATTATATACAACAGGAGGTCCACCCTTCCGTTACAGAATCAGATGCTAAAAGCCATTGGACTTTTACAATGTCATTGCTTAAGTGAGCGGAAAAATAATTTTAATTCCAGCTATTAACTTACCTTGAAGAACTTCCATGGGGAGAACAGTCCAGGCATTTTCCAGGTAAGAAATATAAATGTAGCGAGCTGTATTGCAGGCCAGGCCAATGTACAGAACCCTTAAAAAAATTAAAAAAAGGAAAATAAATTGAGGCCCTGGTATGAAATACATAACATGCAAGTATTACCTACTTTTGTCCCTCCCAAACCATTTATCATCCAGCAGACAGTGTGCCAAACTTAGAAAGCTGAAGGACAATTAAGTTTAGGCATGAATTTAGGGATAAGAGGATCATTTCTAACATACCTGCCCTCAGCCTTTCAAAATGCTTGTTAATATAAAAGCAAATATCACCCTTCCCGAAACTTAATTAGTAGCAGAGATGATGCTTTTTTAAGATAGTCTGGGCACACTGCCATCTGTAATGACATTACCGGCTTCCTTCCAGGTGGCTATAGGAGAAATATGCCTGGGATGGTAGCCACTTCACTAGGATGGAGGAAGGACAGGATAAAAATGAGAACTTGTAAACATGAAGGTGGCCTTGCAATACCCAAGACACCAAGCAGTTTCATAAGGAGACTCTCAAGGTCATCGAAAACTATCATTCAATGCTTACCAGAAACTATTTGGAAATCAAATACTTTTTTTATCACTTCAATCGATACAGGTTCATTTTTTTTTTTAAATCCATGGTATCCTATGCTTACAAAAATGATATATATCAACTTGTTACTTTCCGTCACCCCCAACCATTAGCACCACCAAAAATACAGTAAAAACAAAATAAAAGCCTGAAATACTGCACCCAAGCATAAGGTTATGATCTCTCATATTCTGAACTGGATGGGCTGGTTTGGAAGCAAATAGTACCTACATCTCTGCACAAAACACAGCCTAATGGCAGGGATTTAGCTTCCTCAGTTTTTTCCATTTACTGTGAATTTTACTACCCTCAATGCTTTTCTTGTTTTCTGGATCCAAGTGAATGAAAAGTAGAAGGTAGAAATAAACCAACATGACCATCAGTGGTATTTTCCCAATCTTGCTCAACTAAATTTTTATATTGGAATCATTCTTATAAACAGTTCCCTTTTTTCCAACACTGAATCAAGGGAAGTAAATGCTCACAAACACCTAGGTGCCATTAATCTCAAAACATGGAACAGAAGGTTGGGGAAAGACCAAATTAAAAAATAAAAAAGAAAAGAAAAGAAAGAAGGGTTTAGGGGGTGGAAATGAAATAGAAAATGGATATTAGAAGGGAAATTTAGAAGATCCTCAGTAAAGTGTTAAAAAGATCTGGATCATTTTGTTTCATGGACTCTATGTTCTTTGTACTTGTGTGTTTTGAGGAAAAAGGTATGTGTTCAATCATCTTTGGTACAGATTCATCAATTTCCCACTGCTGGGGGAAAAAAAAAACACCGGAAAACAAAATGCAAAATATACTACACACACAAGCACACAAGTTATACAAATCTATGCCTCCTTTTTTTTTTTTAAGACGGTGTCTCACTATGTCGCCCTAGCTCGTAGCAACCTCAAACTCTTGGGCTTAAGCGATTGTCTTGCCTCAGACTCCCAAGTAGCTGGGACTACAGATGCCCACCACAACGCCCAGCTATTTTTTGTTGTAGTTGTCGTTGTTTAGCAGGCCTGGGCTGGGTTTGAAGCTGCCAGCCCAGATGTATGTGGCCAGTGCCTTAACCACTGAGCTACGGGCACCGAGCCTATGGTTTAGAACTTAAAAAGGAGCCTATGCCTCCTTTATAAGTTCTAAACCAGCTCTGTGATGACATCTACTTAACCTAAGTTGGGGGTCAAGAAACATTTTCTATAAACGGTCATACAGTTCACAGGTTATGGGCAACATGCTCTTTATTACAACTACTCAACTCTGTTGCTGTAGCAGGAAAGCAGCCATAGAAAATATGTAAATGAGCAAGTCTGTGGCCCAATAAAATTTGAATTATGAAAACAGGAATTTAAATTTCATATACTTTTCATGTGTCACAAAATATTATCCTTATAATTTTTGAAAACTATTTAAATATAAGAAACTATTCTTAGTTTACGGATTATACGAAAACAGGCAGCAGACCAGATTTGGTTGATTGGCCATAGCTTGCCATCCCCTGGCCATGCTCATGTTAGTTGCTCTCACAACTAACATGCTCATTAACTCCTAACTTTGGCTGTACATCAGATTGACTCTGGCAACTGTTTAACACTACACATGTTAAAGCCCATACCCATCTCAATAAAGATCTCTATGGTTGAAACCCAGGCATTTTGAAAGCTATTCACATTGTTCCAACACTGATTTAGGGTACAAAACCACTGATCTATAGCTCATTCCAAGCTGTCCCCTGTAATAATGTCCTACAATCCCATAATAAAACACATTTGGTAATCTATCTTCCTAGAGTTCATATTACCTATTCTAAAGCTTTGAGTCCACCTCTGAAAGAGAGTTGCCAAGACAACTGTAATTCAATCTAGGCCATACTCCGAAGCTGCTGGCCTAAAGTAACCCAATCGACCCAGTTCAAGTGGTAGATTGTGCGACAGCTTCAGCCTTCTACCGAGGATTCCTAAATCTTAGGTTGCCACCAAGTAGTTGAGTGGCTATGAATCTGATATATCCGTCACTTCTTTCCTACATTTCTAATCTCACAACTAACAGGTGTCCTAAAAAAGAAAAAGCAAAATAAGTAGTATTCAGGGCAAGGCAGTTTCTTCATCTGTCAAGCAGGGATAATGACATCTACACTGCAGATTTGCTGTGATAGTTACAGCACAATGACTTGCCCAAAATAAACACTCAATAAATGGTAAATAATCGTTTATTATTATCTTAAAGAAAACTATCCAAGAACTCTTTCGTTTTCTGATAAAACTTTTACCCCAGAATTCCTAGAGAGGAGCACTAGTATTCTCTCCGCACTGACCATTTGGGGCAGACAAGTCACTTCCAGAAATCAGCAAGGGTAAAAGTATGAACAGAAAGGAAGGCAGCATTCAGATCTATGAAAAGGCAAAGAAGCAGACATACTTACTAAATAGTCACCAAAAAGTATTTCAGCAACCTGAGAATCTCTTCAGTATCTGAATGGGATATTTAAATTACCTTATTATTCACTGTTATGGGCTGAATTGTGTGTCCCTTCCTACCCTTCCAATTTCATATGTTGGAGTCCTAAAACCTAACTTCTAATATCCCATAATATTACTATATTTGGAAATAGGGGCTTAAAAGAGATAATTAAGGTAAAATGAAATCACATGGAGAGGTCCTAATCCGCTATGACTGGTGTCTGTGCAAGAAGAGATCAGGACACAGGCACAGGGAAAGACCTAGTGAAAACCCTGGGAGAAGATCTGAACACAAGAGAGATGCCCTCAGAAGAAAATGGCCCTGCTGATATCTCGGTCTTGGACTTTCAGCCCCCAGAACAATGAGGAAATTAATCTGTGTTTTTTTAAGCCACCCAGTCTGTGTCATGTTGTTATGGTGGATCTAGCAAACTAATACATTCACTCTCATGAAATTAAGGATTTGCTGATAAAAAGGAATTTATAATGTTTTACTATATGATCTCCTATATAACCAAATTCTTCTTTATGTTGAATCTCTATCCTGAGCACTGAGGTTTGAAAATTCAGAAGAACAGAATGAAAAACAGAATGCCTATCAGTGACATAGAGATGCCTATTGAACACCTGTAATGATAAAGCTCAGAAACAACATGGCTTTTCTATTTCATAACAGAAAGTCAATAAGTAATAAAAGGAGAAAAGAAACGAAGGCAATTTTAGAACAGGTGGCTCATACCAGTGATGTTATTTATAAAGAGGAACACAATTGATAAGGAACAAAGGATTCAGCAGAAAACACTACGCTGTGGGAAGCCCAATTATTTGGCAAACATCTTCACTCTGTATTTAAGGAAACTATAAGAGTAGGAGAAAAAATGCTTATGGGATTTTAATTTCTTATATAACGACCATTCACAGTATTGGCAATTTAAGTTGATTAGTGGTTCTCTTATAACAAAACCGGTATTTTTTCCCATGAGTGTTCAAGACAAAAGCAATGAGTCAAACATTTATGAGTCATTTTGCAATTCCTAATTTTACTAAACTTAGCCAACTATAATATCACTGAATGCCCCCTGAGAGCTACTGAAAACCCCAATGAACATGACTTTTGTTCAGTAAACGTTTATTGAGATACCACTATGTACCATTCACTGTGTTGGACTTGAGGGGAGCAGAAATGAAGAGGAAATCCTACTTGCCTTCAAGGGACTCAGTCTAGTGAGGGAGACAAACACATAAATGAGTTAAATATAATACATATCCGCAAAGTGTTGGGGGACCACAAAGGAAAGTTAACCCTTAGTTAACTCTAGGGTTCAGGAACACCTGGGTTAGACTAGCTAGACAATGAAGGGAGAAAGAACATCGTAGGAAGTCAGGGGTCAACCACAGAATCTTAAGCATCTGTGGCCAGAGAGGGTGACTGAAAAATACAAGGGTCACAGTCAAGAATTTTTGAAGGGATAGTGAACTTTTCCAGTCCAGACTGAATCTGGAAATTATTCCAAAGTCAACACAGAGTGTGAGCAGCAAAGATCTCAGCAGGACTATCCTAGACTGCTCAGCTCTGAGTGACGGAAGAGCAGCCCTGCTGGAGAGCTAGTACTCAGCCTAATGAGTAACTGGCAACAAGCATTTTGCAAAACCTCTAATAGAAAAACAAAAATTCTCAAAACAAAATACCCTGGATAAAAACAAAATACCCTGGATAAAGATTGTTTTCAATCAGTCAGAAGTGGTTACTTTCTGATAGACTGAAAACTGTCTGCAAGTTGTGCTACCAGCTCTCATGTAAAGATGCCTCCATTCCAATGCATACAAGGTTGTTCAAGGACAGGGTGGGAGATGAAGTTAACTAACAACAAACCAGGATTCAGAAAGCAATATTTCAAACAAGTTACAGACCACTTGGACAATTTCCCTCACTATACCTAGCCAGAGTTTTTTACCAGTTCCTAATGAGAAAGAATTGGTTGTTAATGCCAGATATTTGGAGTCTGTAGTCTGCATTATAGGAATCAGCTCAGGTTTTCTGATAAACAGTATATGGTCCACTTAGGCTAGGTTATGTCAGTCCCAGATCATCCTTTTATGGTCTATATAACTTTCTAAGAAAACTCCTTCGACATTGTTACAGATGTCTTTCCAGAGCAAACAGATGTCAGGCTGCTGACCAGAGTCAAAATTCTGGTGCTCAGTGCATACACTAAATGTAAGCAGAGCTCTCCTCCCCACGAATGAAGCTTATTTCCAGCATAATCACTGATCTGTACTGACGACCTCAGGAAGATGATGTTCTAGTCATTTTAAGAAGATAGGAAAATACAATATATATCCCAACTCTTTGTAGTTTGACCTTGAAGGAATTCAATTTCAGACTAGAAAACACCTGTTTTCTCATAACTGTTCCCCTCCTCCTAGCCATCTCCCAAGGCATAATGTTACTGTGGATGTCCTGCCAGGATTCCTCTGCCCCTGTCTAGCAGAATATGGTTTTACTGTAACCCCAAGGAGATGGCCTAAGCTACCATCATGGTACACTCCTAGTGCTACGATGGCTGCCAAAGTAGCCAGCTGGAGGGGAGGAGCAATGCCTACTGAATTGACATGAACATGTGATACATGTCTGATCTATGAAAAGTAGGTCAACTTGAGGTGGTCAACTATGGAGATTCTACTGTATATGAAACATAGTGGAGCATCTGACTCGAAACTGCTGACATAAACAAGATTCTATGCTAAAACATCTTTCCTCACAGCATATCTGGCACAACCCTCTGCCGTGCTCTCTCTCCTCAACCTGTATGAATTCCAAATAGACCTACCAGGTCATCATCCCCACCTATCTACTGTCCCCACTCATCCCAACTGTGTCCCAATTTCCTGTTTTTCTTTCAGCTCCATCTTATGTTAGGCCCATTCTTTTGAATATGTGATCACTGCATTATAAGCCTAACACTTATTTCAGTTGGAATTTCTCCATGGAGGGTAAGGACTTTCATATTATGTTGACACGGTTTTATTTCCGGTGGCTGATACGTAATAGGGACTAAATAAATACTGGCTATCTACAGGGAAAATATGAATTAAATACCAATTAACAAATACTTATTGAGCATACTCTATGCTAATTGCTAGGGATATAGTGATGAGCAAGATCTAAATATATATACTATGCTCATATTACAGTTTTATGTGTGTATATATACATATATGTATGTTTAAGATATCTGGTTATGGTATAGGAATAAGTGATGAGTATATAAAAGAATGAATTGACTTACAGAAGAGGCCCAGAAATAGGAAGATTAAAAAAATAGGTGTCCAGGGCAGTGCCTGTGGCTCAGGGAGTAGGGCGCCGGCTCCCCCATATACTAGGGGTTGCAGGTTCAAGCCCGGCCCCAGTCAAAATTGTAAAAAAAAAAAAAAAAGAAAAAAAGGTGTCCATATGTGGCAACATTTCTGACTAATGTTAATCAACCATGGTTGAAGAGAAATATTGTTTGTGTAGACAAGCAATCACACAATGAATAGCTGACTATAGTTTCTTCATGTGTTCATCCTGAAGCACATGTGTTGGAACCTCAACACATGTGCATAAGCAGATAACGGAGTTCTGCTCACCACAAGCCTCTCTCTCCAAAGAGTAAGAGCCAGTATACACGCGACAGAGCTCAAAGAGTCAGTGGTATTCCCAACGCATAGATGAGAGAGTCGCTAACAGACCCTGGAACCCAACAAGCAGTACAGGGGGCACTGACACACCTCTGTGGAACAGAGTGTAAGAACCATGCTGTAAGTCAGCAGAGTCAATGAGGGAGAAACAATATTCATTTAGCTGTGTATGTGTGTTTTATGCAGCTACTGGTATTTCTTCTGTTGTTTCACCTAGAAAAAGAAAAGGTAAAACGGAGTCTGAGCCTCTGCTGGTCTTAAATCATTCTTTTTTTTTTTTAAATTATTCTTTATTTTGCTGCCTTCAGATAGTTCTTCTCTAACAACTCATAAGCTAAGATAAGCGGTCACGGTGCTGGTTCCTTGCCGGGGTCCCGCCCCAGAGACAGGGTCCTTAAAGACCTGTGGAACTTGTAGCTATCGACTGAAGAAAAATAAAGTTAAAAGTGGCAAGAGATAAAGAGACAGGACATGCAGAATACAGTTTTCAAACGTGGGAACACAGGGGACTACTACTAGTTTGTGGGGTTCCAGTGAAGAGCCCCAGAGTGTTTGTTCCACCAAGCTTTCACTGAAGGCTGTTTTTTCATTTAGCCGAGAGAGTAAGCTGAGGAAGGGAATAAAAACATCAGCAATTTCTGAGTAAGCATGGTTATTAGTTCTTATTCTATCTATAATCATTAACTTTAAGGGTCTGGGCAGCCTTAAGAAATCTGAAACCTGAGCCTTGTGCGGGAGAAGCTTCCTCTCTGTGGTCACGCACACAGGTTCCTTAGGGGAGGTTAAACCCCTCTAGTTCTCTGTGGAGCAGACAAGATGGTGTCAGGCTCCTCTAAAGAATCGGTAGAGGAATTTTCTTCTGATATCCACTCGAATGTGTTTCCCTCCGTGATTAGGGTATAAGCCTTCCTGCCCATATCTCAGGGCTATAGCTGTTCCCTTGATCTCTGCCCTGGCCATAATAAAAATCCCCATATATGTACACTATGGAATATTATGCAGCCTTAAAAAAAGATGGGAGACTTTACCTCTTTCATGTTTACATGGATGGAGCTGGAACATATTCTTCTTAGCAAAGTATCTCAAGAATGGAAGAAAAAGTATCCAATGTACTCAGCCCTACTATGAAACTATAGCCCAAGAAAAAGGGGAAAGAGGACAGGGAGGGGAGAGGAGGAGAGAGGATGGGTGGAGGGAGAGTAATCGATGGGAACATACCTACAATGCATTTTACAAGGGTACATGTTAATTTACTAAGTGTAGAGCATAAATGTCTTAACACAATAAGAAAACGCGGTGAAGGCTATGTTAACCAGTTTGATGAAAATATTTCAAACAGTATATAAAACCAGCACATTGTACCCCATGATTACATTAATGTGCACAGCTATGATTTAATAAAAATATAAATAAATAAAAAATAAAAATCCCCATAAGGAGTATTTGCTTTGATTGCTGACTGGGCAGAGGACGGCCTGGTTAATGTTCATTCCCAGGCCTTGCAAGCAGCTTCCTCCATGGCCATTATTCTTCAGACTGTTTACAGACCCAGCAGGGGTGTTTGCAAGCTGTATCCCTTACAGGCCAGGCTTCTAGTACAAGCAAGAACTGCTCAGACAAGTAATTTAGCTATTGGTTTAAAAGTAAGGTAGCTAACCTATTTTTATTCCTCCTTGCTCACCTTATTTTTCTGTTTTTTCCCTTTTTCTGGAAGTGTTTTCCCTTGCCAAGAATGGGATCTTTGGTCCCCGTTCTCCATGCAGTTCCTGACCACTTTTCTACCTCTCTCTTTTTTTTTTTTTAGTTTTTCTTAGGTTGTGTCTATCTCTAGGTGGGAAATAAGCATGTTCAAAACAAACAGAACCTTGATTAGTGGAATTCAATCACTTGCAAGACGGAATATGCTGTTTTATTGTTATATTTTCCATTCAGATGAAAGTAAAATGTGAACACACATACAAACACACACACACACTACAATTTTGGTTAAATTTCTTCTCAGATATGGCCTGAGGTATACATACAAGTATAAAACCCGTAATTTCCATAGAAGAATCACTGACAGTTGGCATAGAAATTAATTTGAAAAAAGCCTCAAGATTTTTAGTTAGTTCTAAGCCAAATTTTAGGGAATTAAACAAGTTCATCAAAATGCAAGCTAAAGGAATATCATCACCAAATGAAAAGGATAATAATTCTGCTGTTCTTAACTATGGCCAGACCACACAGGTACAATTAAGGGCCCCACTTTTAAGAGATCACTAACAGGCTCGGTGCCCGTAACACAGTGGTTATGGCGCCAGCCACATGCACCGAGGCTGGTGGGCTCAAACCTGACCCGGGCCAGCTAGACAACAATGACAACTGCAACAAAAAAGAAAAAAATAGCCAGACATTGTGGCAGGTGCCTGTAGTCCCAGCTGCTTGGGATGCTGAGGCAAGAGAATTGCTTAAGCCCAAGAGTTTGAGGTCTCTGGTTTCTGTAAGTTGTAATACCAGGATACTCTACCAAGGGCAACATAGTAAGACTCTGTCTCAAAAAAAAAAAAGAGAGAGAGATCACTAACAAAAAAAGAAAGGGGCCAAAATAGGAAGAGGAAAGAAACATGTAGACAGGCCAGGATAAGATGTTCTGGGAGAAACCTCTCAGGGAATCAGAGAAGCAAAGTTTCAGGAGGGGAATTCAAGGACGTGAAGGTTTTTCTTCTGAAGAAAAGGTAGGCTCCCTCTCTCTAAGTTCAAAGTTAATACTGTGAGCAGATGATGACGTGACTGTGATGTGCAACCATAACACATGTGCATAAGTGGATAACAGGCTCTGTCCACCACATCATTTGAGACCTGGTTAAAGCTAAACCTACAGCTATTGGCTGGACTTTTCAATTACATTCTCTGCTTTATTTAAGCCACTTTAGGTAAGGTTTTTCTGCCTCTTCAATCAAGAGACCCAAGTGACACAAGATCTTACTTGCCTTCCAAGGTAGCAAGTTCCACATCTCTAGAAGCACCCAAGCAAAGGTTAAGTAGCAACCATTTGCCAAGGACTGGAGGGAAGTGACTCTAAACTGAGATGAAGCCAGGCCGCCATGACTGTATGAGCTTGCTAGGACTGCCGTAACAGATACCACAGACAGGTGCATAAAACAACAGAAATTTATTTCCTCACAATTCTGGGTACAGAAATCCAAACTCAAGCTGTGAGCTGTGATGATTTCTTCTGAGCCCTCTTCTCCCTGTATCCCCATCTAGTCTTCCCTCATAATGGATTAGGAGCTACCCTAATGACCCTAGATTAGCTTAATTACTTTCTTAAAGACTCTAACTCTAGATGAGGTATGGTGGCTTAGAACCTAACATAAAAATTTCTAAGGGACACAATTCAGCCCATAAAAATGCCCTCCAAGGTGACTTACAGTTCTAACATAAAGGAAAACTTCGCATGGAACTCCTGTTTCTTCCACAGACCAGCAGCAGAGTATCTGGTACCAGTGGCTGTCAAATGTCACTTCTGACACCACCAGCCAGGGTCCAGGACTGCCCAGGTCTCAGGCCCAGTTTGACTAGGTTCCGGATGTGGACCGCTAAGTTACCTTGCTCTGGTACAGTTTCTCTTAGGTGCCTGAGGGCTATCTACTTTAGCTGGAGAGAGAGAGTGTGTGTGTCTTAGAGAGAGTAAAGCAGTCTTAGAAAGATAGATCTTAGTCTTTAGCTAACCTTCAGCAGAGAGACTCCGTGCCGGCGTTCTGCAGGCAGCAGAGGAGACAGAGTCAGAGTAAGCGGGTCCGTGATAGAATGCGCATGCTCCTTGACTGCCTGCTCCTCCAGCCTAATATAAGGCTGATCTCGTGCCTCTCAACACCACAGGTGTAGAGACTGCCAAGTCACCACTGCTGTCATCTCGCGAGCTCTCATGTGTGTTAGGAGAGCTAAATCCCTCTTCACGCCCTTTCCACCCAGGTGTTCCATTATTGAGCTATACACGTATTTCTTATAACTCTCACTCCTTCTAGCCATAGGCTATATATGGACTGCTACAAGTGGCAGCTTCCCGAACCCTCTATAATCAGAGGAAGGCTGTATCCTTAGAGGAGGATTCTCAGCATTTTGTATAACCTAATCTGACTATATTTACTCATTTACCTTATCTAATGGACTGCTATTTACTTTCCCCATGGCTGATGTAAAATGAAAAGCTTTTGCAAACAGTGCTAATTAATGGGATTTTACAACAGGCATCATGGTAGGGCCTGTGTAGAGTGCCCTGAGTGGGGCCAGGGAACCCATGGCACAGACACACCGAGTGGGCTTTTCTCAGGAATGGTCAGAACTGCTTTGGTTGTATTAGAGGTGTTTTGAAAAGATCAAATGAGCATGTGAAGAAAAACTACAAAACACTGCATATACGGGTAAACCACCATTACATAAAATGTAAATATTTCAGTAATAACAGCCACATCATCTACAAATTCTGCCTGATCTAGCACATGGAGAAGTGTCTAAGATTTGGGGTCCCAACTTCCACTCAGGTCAGTTGGCTTTGAAGAAAGAAAATTCCCTATATAGATCCTAGCAACTATTACCATAAATCCCATCTCCTATTATTGGCTGCATGGCCTGGTGTCACAGCATGGCCTGGATGAGTCTGCATGACCAGCTTTGTACACATTTTTTACTTATCAGCAAAAACCAGTGAAAGTGTGAGTTCTGGTTGGGGGGAGGAGGGCAGACAGGGAGGGGTGAGGTCTGACATGAAAGCTGGATTACTGGAGTCAGAAATAAGAAGAGCCATAGCATGAACTCCAACCCTCTCACTCCACAGAGACCAGAAAAAAAGAGGTCCACAGAGGGTAATGGGGCCACCAAGTTGGCTAACCACTGGAAAGTCACAGTCCCCAACCTACATGCTATCGTCCTACTCCAAGGTCCCTACATGAACTCAAATCTAAACAAGGGCTCAAAAAAAACAAACAAAAAAGCCATCTTTGGATTAGACCAGAAAAAATAGGGACTGGTGGTCTTAGTGTGGCTATAGTTCTGGACACAGTTGTGCCTCTGGGTTAAGCGGCTGGACTGATGTTTGTATTGGATTTAGAAGACCGTTGACATTAAACTCTGATGAACCACTGGGAAGATTAGAGTAAGAGGGAAGCAGTAAAGCAAATGCCACTCAACAGCCGTCCAATATCCTGGATCACAGAAAAAGAGCTTACCCAAAGGCAAAACTTTGTTACAAGATGAAATAAGCCAAAAGATGATGTCTGCTGAGGCAGTTACGGAAGCTGCAGGTATCAACACTGAGGCAGGTCCGAGAGCAAGCCTGGATCTCCACTTTCACCTGCAGGCTGCATCAAGCAGGTGGGCTTTGAAATCAAATAATAAGCAGCTCAGCTTCAAGGAACAGAAACTAGGGAAGGGCACCACATACACATTCACACACACGCATAGCAAACAGGACTTTGAAGGGGCAGGCATGGGAACAGGCTCACAGAGAATGGCAGAGATGGGTTGGCCAGAGTCTCCAGTGTATGATTGGCTGTGGCATAAACTCTGCTGTCTCCAGAGCAGCCTAGGAAGTTCCCTAAGCTGTGTTCACCCACCAGGGGGTTGAAAGGAGCCCTGATCTTTTCCATTTCTTGATCCACAGAACCCACTGTGAAAAGTCAATCCCCCAGGGGAAACACTGGTATTTGGGGCGCTCTCTCTGCTTCTGTTGTTCTGCAATGTTTACTAGCTGTCAAAATGAATTCAATGTCATTCCTACTCACAATGCTAAATACCTTCTCTGTGTGAAGTTCAATTTATGGCATGGAATGTTCATGTAAGGAAAAAATGTAGTAGATAAAACTACAATAAACTCTTACCCTAAACCCACAACTAATAAACTTATATGACTAGAAATTTTGCTGTTACACTTTTTAAATGAGGAACTCTAACTGAATATATTTTGTTCAAACCATTTCTACTCCCTTTTTTGTGACATTAAGAAAGAGCATCAATTTCAATGATCTCTGAGACCACCACTCAATACAGGACCCATACCATGCCCACCCACCATACTAACATTTCTGTAATATTATCCTAGTTTTTGGCATTTTTTCCACTTAGGATCTCATCTATTCCTGCCAATAGTCTTGTGAAAAAAGAAGTACAAGGGTCATTATCGATCCTGTTAGACAGATGAAGAAATCAAGGCCCTGAAGGGTTAACCATGCAGCTAGGGTGCCGCAGCTCCAGAGGGGTGAGACAGCCAAACCAACCGGCAGAGTGGATGCTTAAACAACAGACATTCATTATATTTCTCACAGTTCCAGAGCCTGGAAATCTAAGACAAGGGGACCGGCATTGTTGGTCTAGTAAGTGCTTTCCTCCTGACTTGCAGATAATGACCTTTCGGCAGTATCCCCACATGGTAGAAAGAAAGAAAAGGAGGAAAAGAGAGAGCCGGCTATCTGGTGTCTCATCTTTTATTTTATTTTTTTCGAGACAGAGCCTCAAGCTGTCACTCTGGATAGTGCTGTGGCATCACAGCTCACAGTAACCTCCAATTCCTGGGCTCAAGTGAGTCTCCTGCCTCTGCCTCCCAAATAGCTGGGACTACAGGCGCCCGCCACAATGTCTGGCCATTTTTTGGTTGCAGCCGTCATTGTTTGGTGGGCCCAGGCTGGATTCGAACACGCCAGCTCGGGTGTATGTGGCTAGCGCCTTAGCCTGTTGAGCCACAGGCACCAAGCCTCATCTTTTATTTTTTAAGGGATAGGGTCTTACTCTGTTGCCTAAGCTGAAGTACAATGGTGTGATCACTGTAACCCTGAACTCTGGGCTAAAATAATCCTCCCATCTCAGCCTCCCAAGTAGCTAGGGTTATAGTACTGACCACCATGCCTGGGTAATTTAAGACTTTTTTTTTTGTAAAGACAAGGGTCTCTCCATGTTGCCCAGGCTAGTCTCAAACTCCTGACTTCAAGTGACCCTCCTTCCTTTGTCTCTCAAAGTCCTGGAATTATAGGAATAAGGGTATCTCATTTTACAAGGGTATTAATCCTATCATGTGGGCCCACACCCATGATCTCATCTAAACATGTCATTCCCAGCCAAAAGCTCCATCTCCAAACATCACATGGGGTCAGGGCTTGAACATATGCTGGGAGAGGATACAATTCAGTCCATAGTAACATGCTTTTCATCTCTATTAATATCTGCATTCTCTAACACAATTAGGGATCTACCCTGGGGCTCCATGAACTCTGGCTACAGCTCTACTCCAGGCCCCCAAGGGTAACTTGATCTTTACACCAATTGGGGGCATCAGGCATTCATTAAGCTCTGTAAAATAAATATAATAAAACTACATAGAATCTATATAAGTTGTCCACCCATGGGACTGTAACAAACTTGTCAACATGCAGAGGTGATCAACGTAAGGATTTAGGCCTACTATACTGATACCTACATGTGGTGCATGTCTATGTATTAAAATTAGGTCAACATAAGGAGGTAGCTGACTATGGAGGCTCTACTGTATTTTGCTATGTTACTGTAACAAAAATATTTGTGAAAACTATAAATTGTCAACTGTATACTAAGTATTTTTATCGGTGATCTAGAAACTGCAAGATCTGTGAAATCTGACTCAGCGTGTGCAGCTCAGTGGCTAAAGCGCTGGCCACATACACTGGGGCTAGCAGGTTCAAATCCAGCTGGGGCCTGCCAAACAACAATGACGACTACAACAATAACAACAAAAACAGCCCGGCGTTATGGCAGGTGCCCGTAGTCCCAGCTACTTGAGAGGCTGAGGCAAGAGAATCGCTTAAGCTCAAGAGTTTGAGGTTGCTGTGAGCTGTGACACCACAGTACTTTACTGAGGGAGATATAGTGAGACTCTGTCTCAAAAAAAAAAAATTTATGAAAACTATACATTGTAAATTGTATAATAAGTATTTTTATGGGTAACTATCTGATTTAGCTTAATTAGTAAATTCAACACAATTTATTTCCTATAAAGATGCAAGAATCTCTACAGAATAAAGTATATTCCAGCTATCAGTTGCATTTCTGAAGCAAGATAACAAAGAACAATCCTACTCTCAGGCATGTATGATACTTATCAGATAAGCTTTAGGAAAAAAAAAAATCACATCTAAGCCATTAAACTACTCTGGGCTTCACACTCCCTCCAGTCCTATGCTTCTTCAGTTCCAGGGAAATGCAGACTCTAGGAGGAAGGCCTTGGTCACCAGTGAATACCATCAGAAGAACGGCAGAGATACATTTATCCAGACATCATGTTCTCAGGTTAGGATGTAATTTTCATTCCTATCTTAGAAGCACTGAACTTATCTCTCCCCAACAGTCCTCCTATATGCCACTGCTTTTAAGAAGTAACACTGATAGTAACATGAAGATTTCTCAACATGAATTGACCAGCTGAAGGGAAGGAAGTGGAACAGAGAGGAGGAAGAAGGTAGTTACAGGAAAAAACTCAAATCATGGGATGGAGCTAACTGTTCTCTACATGCCAGTGTTTCCTAAAAGACATCTGAAACTTCATCCTTTCTTCCAAGATCTGGACTTACCAGTACAACTTACCAGTGAGCATCTCCACCATCTCATAAGAACTACCCGAGTTCCAAACTCAAGGATCTTCTTCCCCCACCCAGAACCCATAATTCTCCGCCTGGGTTCTTCTCAGTGAGTGGCACCACCACCCACCTGGTGCCCATTCATACAACAACTCCCCTTCCTCACTCCACCTCTACCAGGTCCCACCCAAAAGAACTCTCCATGTTCTTCTCTTTATTCCCACTTCTAATGCCTTAGGCACCTAACCTAACATTTCTGAGGCACCTCACATTTTCTTTTGTGTTATTCTGTCTCCCACCCCATACCAGAATTGTGAACTCCTTGGAAAAGAGACCTCATCTGTCTTGTGCAACACTGCATCCCTAGGATAGAAACTTTTTCTTTAAAGAAATACTGAAAGAACCCAATATTTAATTTTGAATTAACTATATATGATACATTTTCATCATAGGAAACACTAGTTTTTGCTACTTATATTCAGTATGAATTAGTTTAAGCAAATTACTCTTATCCTAACAATGCTGAGGACAGCTAATGGGAGAAATACAAGTTTCATTGGGGGTAAAGGGAATAATTTAGGGAAAGAGGGTACTTCAGAGGAATGTAGACCTCACCAGGAAGAGACAGACACAAGAGGGTACCTGAAACATTTGAAAAAATTACACCAGACATTGTTCACTCAAAGCAGAAAACAGGAAGACTAAGAAAAGAAATGCATTTGCCTAAAGGAACAAAATACTCACCAATGTAACTCTGGGCCTATGAATCTATAGGGGGAGAACATGGGCTTTGGAGTCTGACTGGTGTGGGTTTAAATCCTAACTCTTACTGGTCAGGTGCAGTGGCTCACACCTGTAATCCTAGCACCCTGGGAGGCCAAGGCGAGTGGACTGCCTGAGCTCAGGCGTTTGAAACCAGCCTGAGGAAGAGAGAGATGCTGTTTCTAAAAAAAATAGCCAGGTGTTGTGGCAGGCACCTACAGTCCTAGCTACTTGGGAAGCTGAGGCAAGAGGATTGCTTGAGCTCAAGAGTTTGAGGTTGTTGTGAGCTATGACATGACAGTACTCAACAGGGATAAAAAAGTGAGACTGTACCTCACACACACACACACACACAAAATCCTCTTATTTAGGCAGTTTATTTAACTACTCTAAAGTTCTCATCTCTAAAACAGACATAACACTGCTTGTTATGCCTGTACAAGACTGTTAAAAGGATTAAATGAGGGTATTCAAAGCTTTTGGCACAGTGCCTTTATAAGTATTTTATCGTATTAGCACTAAAATGGTAGTATAATAAAAATTACTCTTTTTATATTATCTCATGATTATATTTTGTTGAAGTTGGAGGTTCTTTTTTTGAAAAAAAGAAAAGAAATGGAGTTTTGTTCTGTTGCCCCAGAGTACAGTGGTGTGATCATAGCTGACTGCAGCCTTGAACTCTTGGGCACAAGTCATCCTTCCCCCTCAGCCTCCCAAGCATGAGCCACTACACCTGACACTTATTTTTATTTTTTACTTATCAATGATTTGGCTACTCTGAAATTTATAATTCACTAAAAACAACAACAACAAATAACAACAAAACCCCAAAAGACTTCTGTCTGTATTGGTAAAAAGCATCAACAAAAGTAGTATGCAAATCACCAGCTTACAAGTCAAGAAAAAAGGACAACTCAACAATTTCTCTGAAACTCAGAAAATGAAGTAAAATGAACCTTTCTAAAGTAGGGCAAGATAAATGCTAATAATAAATTCTCTACCCAAGTAACTGTTAAAAAAAAAAAAAAGTAAAAATCAGTTCACGTTAGTTGCTCAAATTCAACTTCCTTTAGAAAAACATCCTCTCAGTGAAATGCTCAGGGCCTCACAGGATCCCTGCCCACATCACAGGCATTATTTTCTCCACTCTCAGGCCATTCAGATCTTTTCTGGGGGGTTTCTATTCAGGCCTGTGCTCCCATTTCAGTTCTTCAGAGAAAGCCTCCCAGTCTATCCAAGTTGAAGCAATTGCCTTTCTGTCACTATGGAACCCAGCATCCTGCTTTATTTTTGCCTTGTGGAAAAATGAGGAAGTAAATCATCATTATTAGAAGTAAAATCATCTGTTTACTTCCTAAGGACTACCCCAAAAGAATGTTAGCTCCACGAGGTCTGGCCTATCTTATTACACATTCCATCCAGCCCCACAGTCTTGAAAAGTGGCTGACACCCAGGGTGTGCTTAGTAAGTTCTTCTTGGAGGAGTGAATTAGTAACAACAGTAATTGTAGTTGAACACCTAACTTACGTGCTATGCATTATCTCAATTAATCTTTAAACAATGCTATGAAGTTAGGTACAATTATTTCCCCCATCTGTTAATGAGGAACCTTGAGCTTAACAAAGCTAAATGACTGATTTATCCAAGGTCAAACATGTAGTAAGTGTGGGCTTTGAATCCAGGTCAAATGCATGCACGTACACATTCACTTTTTACAGGTAAACTGACAAAAGAAGAGTAAGAGGAAACAAGATAGCTACCACACTACTCAACAATCCTCCCAGGGCTTAGGAAGAGGACTGGAGTGAAACCTAGACAAATTTGCTTTCCTTTCCTCATTCTCCTAATGGAGCAACATGCCCAGGCAATGGTTAGAGCCCAGGTCCATCCAGCAACACTCCATCAGTGAGGCCTCCTCACCATACTCGAGAGTTAACCACAATGCCCAGGAGCAGGCAAGGTCCAAAGATGCAGCGTCTCGACAAACGCAATTGAAAATTCATTCTTCTGTTTGAGAATGTCAGAACTTCCACCTATATGTTAACTTTTTAAGGAAAGAATATGTTAGCAAGTTTCTGTTTGTATATTATTATTTGGAGATATTTTCAGCAGAAAAAAGGAAAAGAAAAGTTGCTTACCATTGAAGAAACAAGAATGGAATGCTTACTTCCTTCAAGTTGGACAGGCTTTGGAGAAGTAAGCTATGAAGTCAGCTTCTAAGCAAATATCTTTGTTAGCTGTTTTCCCAGAGTATCCTCGACTGTAATTGCAGTCTACCACATATTTCCATGGATATGTAGAAATTACTTAGCCTTTTGATTTGTACAAAACGGCAGTAAACTGACATTCAACAACTCAAGGTAATTAAACAGCTGCTACAAACACCCAACCTTGGACTCACTACCAGTAATAAACTTAATGACCTTTGGGACATCAGTTGGCTTTTTGGTATCTTGACTTCTCTTTATACGTAAAGAAATATTATATTTACATTCAAATCAGAGGTTTGGGTCACAGTTTGATATTAATTCTTGATATAAATTGTACCTGATCTCATTTTAAAAAGAAAAAAGTAGGACCTAAGGCCATGGTAATTATATAAAGGAGACTTGTAATCATTCAAGTTTATGCCATTTAGGGAAATTTTATAATCAATATGCATATTAGGGACACAGAATCTTACTGTTTTCTTGATCCATTTGGATAAATATATATATCTTTTTAAGACACATACAGTTATAATTACACACACACACACACACACACACACACACACACACACACTTGGTTTTTCTATAGGAGGAGGATTATATTGACCCATTCTAAATAGACCTGGGCTTCAAGCTATTTTCCAATAGAAAATATTTTTAAAAGTAGAGAATATTCTAGCACCAAGAACAGAAAATTATTACTATTTTGCCCTATTTCTTTGAAGAAAAAAATTGTTACAGAGAAAATAGAGGTTCTCTTTGTCCATTTTGTGGCCTATCCAGATCTTCTTCTCCTTTGTCCTATCCAGAAATCTAGGGCTAATGTGAATTTAGAATGTCTTCTTCCTCTCTAAATGTAAATGTCTTTCTATATATATAGGTATATCCATTAAAAACATGATTAACTTTTAAAATTTGTTCTTAAAATTTGCATAAATGTATTAAACCGTGTGTCATTCCGAACTTTGCTATTTTCCCATTCAACATCATGTTTTTGAAAGTTTTCCATGGTAACATATTGATCCAGTTCGTTTCTTTTAACTCTTGCATAAATATTCCATCTTACAACTATACCATATTGAATGTATCCATTCCTCACTTGATGGCTATTCAGACTACTTCTCTATTTCACTGTAAAAAATCAAGTAAGCATCTTTATACATGTCTTTCTCCATGTATGTAAGTTTCTCTAGGCAAGTATTTACCTTAAAATGTGATTTTCAGGCTATAGAGAATGTCTAACTTGAACCTAAGCACAGACTGCTAAATTGGTCTCCATAGTGGTTGTCTAGGTAATGAATTTGTAGGAACTGCCTCTACTACTTTAGTTTCCAGTGTCCACCTTGACCACAACCTTGGCCTATTATATGGTAGCAGTCTAGGAGCAGTCTGCAACCACAAAAGCTACGGCACATATGGAATTAGTCTTGCTCTCTTTAACTCACTGAGTGCCTCAATCAACCCCACCACTAAAGGTGGAAGAGAAAGCAAACCAAAAGTGACCCCAATGACTAAAAGCCCTGGATTCATTTACACTACCTTGCAACAGTGGCCTTTTATTCTAAACTATAAATTGCTCAGTAATATGTAATACTGTTATTAATAAGTCTGCCTGGTAACTATGGTATAATATGGTAATATATTTTCTTGCAAAGTTGTTCATTTCAAGGAACTACTAAAAACCAAATTATTCCCTTTCAACTCCTGATCATAAATTCTTATATTTTGGGGACTCTATAGCCTACAGTTTAATAATAGGAATCTATATTTGAAATAGCTCTAAGGGGCTTTTCCTATATGTATCAACATCTTTGAAGGTGAAATGGGAAAGGAATAGGAAAATAGAAATCTGCCACATATAAATAAAAAAGCTGCAATTATAATTATTTAATATGCCAGCTATTATGGAGATGGTAGTTTATAGCCACCAAGCCCTAAAGTATGGCATCAAGGAAAACACTTTACTTTTTATGTGGCTTCTTTATATCGCTAGATAGGTCATTTTTTCATAAATGCTATGATATGAACTACACATGTACGATATACCCTACATGTCCTCCACATATTAAATGAGTACTTAGCACAACAGGAACAATCCAGAATCGTTCATATTTTAACAACTCCAATGCTCTCCAGTTTGCACAAAATGAAAAATAAAATCCAATGGTGATGGACCCCCACTGACCTACCCTGACAGGCTCACCCAATCGCTCAGGTCCAGGAAAACACTGCCAATTCTACTTTTGGCTAAAATCAAAACAAAAGAATCTAAAACCACTAACTTTGTGTTCTCTGATTAGAAAAGCTCTAATTAATGCCATTCTCTAATACTCATCATGTCAAAATAATAATATCATCTCAGATCCCCCAAGTGTGCTAATATTTTTCAAATTACTTTTTCATTGAATCAGAAAGACAGAGTCCATCTGTTTAGTTTTCTCTGAAACATTTAGGATTGCATTGTGAAATCTCTTAATAAATATTCATGGTGATGGCTTATGACCAAGGCCAGGCCTACCGTATTTTTGATGCAATGCACTGGGAGATCCCCAGAGTCTCTAAATCCCTCACCCCCTAAAATTTGGCCCATTTAAAAACAGAATCAGTACAGACTTAGATGATTCTCTAGGTGGTTAACATTTAAGCTCAGCTTTAAAGCCAAAGTATAAATGCCAGAGAGATTGGAATCAAGTATTTATCTATTATAGTTCCCCCAATATGTAAGTTTTGAGTTGGAAAGACCCAGAAAAAATATCAATAAATCTACTATAGATTTATTTTTGGCCAACTTAGATTTGTAGTTTACATTTCATTATCATTTTTTAAAGTGGAAATGTGCCCTCAAAGCTTTTCTTCCCTCTCCCCAGTTTTAGAAACTTCAGGACATTGTCAAATGATTTTCTTTTCAACTCAGATACCAATGAGTCACCGGGCAGATTTTACTACTGATACTACATACATAGCTCTCCCAGTTAGAAAATACTTTTCTACTGGTGTTATTTTTCAGGAAGCTAGGGAGCTATAGCAGTTGGAACTATAGGATTCAGCAGAGCAAAGCGTGCCTTTCTTTTGGAGAGAATACTCTGCCAGGGAGTCAAAAGATCTGTGCAGCCTTGAATACATTCTGCCTCAACCTGTCTGTCTTGTTAATGAAATAGTATGCTCTTATAATCTCAAAATTCCTTCAGAGTTTATAACAATTCTGTGCTGATTAAAACTCAGATAAATTTCAGCAAGGGTAAATCTCAGCTTAGTCTTAGTGAAATAAACCTCATCACAGGACAAGGGTGACTCCTAAAGATCATTTGATGATGACAAAAGTAACATCATTTTTAGAAAGTACCCTTGTGAGGGTGGGATTTTTTCTAACTGAATTCACAAAAAATGTTTTAAATATTAAAATTTATACCCTTTGACTGATCAAGAAGGAAGTAGGATGACATATTTTGTTCTGGTACCCATGCTGTATCTCCTTTGCCAAATCTCCTAACCATCTAAAAAAGAAGATTTAGCAAATCTCAGCCCTTTAATCCATAGAGCTTAAAGGGAAAAGGGGAAAAAATGACCTTCCTTTTGTCCACTAGTCAACCAATTACAAGAAGCATTACTCTTCCCATGTTATAAATTTGATTTCAAAGTAATTATTCTAGCGGAAAGTATTTATCATTTTTTCCGACTGATGCTGAAAATGAAATTCCTAAACCAAGGTACTAGGAAAGGAATATGACCTTATGTTCTAAGGCCCTATCCTATGTAATGAATTACTTTCTCTTTTGTATATATAGAATGGTGCTAGTTTTGTACTATCCTTGGGAGAATTGATAAAATAGTTATTCAAATCATTCTCTATGTTCTATGGTTCTGAGGAGCACCAATAAAGAAAAGCTAGTAGAATTTAAAGAAAAAATTCTATTCCTTTAAACAGGGTATAATGTTGTTTTTTGGTTTTTTGAATCTTCTTAGAAGTGAGCTATTCTGGGAAAGAAGTAGTGTAGGATATATTTGAGTCCTGTTTTTTAGCATGTGAAATAGCTAGATTGTACCTTTTCCTAAATAAATACTCTATGAGTTAAACATAACGAACACTCAGGTGTCATAGAACACCACCACCACCAACAGTCACACTAACAGCAGCTCCTACTGCTTCCTGCATCTGATCCTGTACTGCCACCTGTATTTTATCAGATTCAATGGAGTCTTATAATTAAGAAAAATGTAATATGTCAGAAGACTGGCAAAGTAATAATTTTTTAAAATGGGCTGAACACCTAACATACACCAGTCACTTTTGTAAGCAATTGTCATGTTTTTATCACATTAAAAAACCTTGAGAGATAGGTACTAATAGTTTCCCTATTTACAAATGATAAAACAGAGACACAGAAAGTTCTATGACTTGTCCAGAGCCACATGACTCCAAGTGGCAGAGCCAGGCTCTGACTCAGACCCTCTGACTCAACCTGAGCTTGTAACCACTATGTAATGCTGCCTTTCATAAATAAAAACAGGAAGAAATCTTCCCCTGGAAAAAGCAGCTATTTCTTTACTGTTTTTATTTCCCTCTTTCTTCCTTACAGTCCTGCTCCCTTTATTTTTTCTTCTCCTTGCTTTTATCTTAGATCCACTTCTAAACACCCACAGAGGGTGCCGGGCTTAAGCAACAAAATATTATGGATGCTCAGAAAGTCAATTCTGAAGCAAGATGTGGAAATGGGTTACAGTAAATACCACAACAACACAATTCCCCATAATACAAAATAGTCTGAAGCATAAGGATACTCACTTTAAGCAATAAATCAACATCTAAATAAGATCAGAAATTTGGAATGCTATCTTGGAGACAACTACAATAGATGCTCCTCAGCTCATTTCTGTTAGGCCACATGATTTCTTTGTAGATCTTATTTACATTCATAGTTTTAACTGTCTCAAATCTGCGTTCCCCAATCCTAACCTCTCTGTTAAGTTTCAGACCTATAATAGTGACCTGCCTGCTAGATGTTTCAACTTTAAACCATCTATAGTTGTTCCAACTTTAAAGTAAACCATCACCCCCTCCCCAATTCTACATCTCTTCTCTGAATTTCCTAAGGATGGAACTCCCATACCAAGCTGGAAGTGTGGGAGTCTCTACCTCACTTCCTACATCCATACCATTCTATCAATCAGTGTTACTGCCCAAATCTACCGCTTCCCTCAATCACTGCTGTAGTTCAGACCTGTGCCATCTCTCCAACTATTTTAAGGACCTTCTCAGTGGGCTCCCAGCTACAAAGTTACCCTGCACATTACAAGTAAGAGTGATCATCCCATATGAAAATCTATGGCCCTCCCCTGTTTGGAATCTTGCTATGGCTCCCTATTGCCTCCAGATGAAGTTCATGTTCCCAACCATTGCATTCATCTGGCCGTCAACCTCTCCTGTTTTCTCAACCCCCTTTCTTTCAGTGCTCAGCCTCTAACTCCAATTAATCTAGGATTTTCTGGGCCTAAATAACTATTTAATTAAATTGAAGAAATATGCAGAGTTTGGCTTTTTAAATAATACAGAGTAATACCTGCTACTGTAAAGCATGTATAAACCATGACTTTAAATTTACTATGAAAATTAAGTCTTTTAAAATAATTTAATTATGGTCAAAATATTTTTTTTTTTGAGACAGAGTTTTACTTTGTCGCCCTCAGTAGAGTGCCATGGCGTCACAGCTCACAGCAACTTCCAACTCCTGGGCTTAAGAGATTCTCTTGCCTCAGCCTCCCAAGTAGCTGGGACTACAGGTACCTGACACAATGCCCGGCTATATTTTTTTTTTTTTTTTTGCTGTAGTTGTCTTTGTTGTTTGGCAGGCCTGGGCTGGATTCTAACCCACCAGCTCCGGTGTATGTGGCTGGCATCCTAGCCACTGGGCTACAGGCTCCAAGCCTGGTAAAAATCATTTTTAAAGAATAATCCACGCTTAAGAAATTAAAAGGGGGAAAAATTGTTTATGGCACACCACTTTTTGCTTTTTAATCAAGAATTGGGTTATTCTATTTCTACTCTATGTCTTTGCTATGGCAATTGCCATTAGAAGTCTTCCTAGGCAGTGAAGGATGGGTGTATGAGTCAGGACCTACCTAGAGAGACAGGCACCCCTGTGTCTTAATTCAGGGATTTGTTCAGGAAGGTGATGGAAAAGCTGAGAAGCCATAGCACTCTGAGAGAACTGTGGGCAGCCTCCCCCTGGCCCACATTAGCAAACGGAGGGAGGAGACGAGGCTGCTGCAGGTCTGGGTCACCCACAGTGGGTGGAGCTCTGGGTGAGACGGCAGCTCGCAGAGATACTGCCTGACAGGGCACAGAGGTCTCCTGAGCTGAAAGATGGGCAGTGATTCTGGGGAGCAGGACCAAGGGCAACAGTAGAGACAGCTACAAAGAAAGAGCTGGGAAACGTGCAGAGGGTTGTCCTGAGTCTTTAGCTGAGCTCTGACCAGCAAATAAATGCACGTGAAAAAAAGAAAAACTACCAGAGGCCAGAGAAAGACCCACCTGAAAGGATTAGAGGAAGTCTCCAAAGCTTACATAAATATGCTGCATGAACTGGAAAGAGACACACACCCTGGTCTTTTCCTCTCCCTCCCACTAAACCTCTCACCTGTGCCTCTCATTAGCTTGGTGGTTCTCACCTTGACTGCACCCTGGACGCAAACTTCAAAAATTCTGAAGGTCTGGGGAAACCCCTAGAGAGTTTCCTCTAATTGGTTTGGGTACAGTCTGGGCCTTACTGAGCTTTAAAAGCTCTCCTGGCGAGTCTAATGGTTAGAGCCCAGGCTGAGCCCAGACAGAGATCAGATCCTGAGAAACACAGTGCACAGAAATCAGCACCCTTCCAAGCAGGCAGGGAAAGGGGGGGATCTGAGAGCCTGCAAAGATGGCACAAAGAGGTGGGCAGAAACAAGGGAGACGATGAAAAGCGAAAAACCATAGACATGATCCTCTCTAAACCCCTGAGTGGCCAGCTCAAATTGATCACCCCCACTGGAGAACGTCCTCTCTCTTATGACACTTATTGCTGTTCCTCTGGCGGTAAGACATTCACCGGGTGTCCTCCGCTGAGCTGCAGCCCAGCATCTTGCTATCTGCTTTGGTTCTTCCTGCCGTGCCCGTCAGGAAAGCCTGGGGTTCCTCCTCTTGCTATCTGCATTATGTGTTTCTTTCTTTCTAAACTGGCTGGCTCGTTCAGATATCTAGCTGTTGTTGAGGAGTAATTAATGGCTAATAAGAACTAATATGTTCTCTCCTCTGGATAATGTCTGCATGGCAAAACTGACCTTGAGTGTAAAAATTTCAGGGCAAAGTTACATATTGATTGAGTAGATTTGTGTGTGTTTCTTAGTAGATAAATAAATTTAAATTAACATGGTGACAGCCTAACATTGGAAAGTAACAATTTACAAATTATTTATTGCGATTTTTAAAAATTACAATCCCAATCATGGCTGTGAAAATACTCCACAAGGTGAAGATACCTTAAGATATATTTATATCTCATTAATCATCTTTATATAAATGAGCCTAACATATACTTGCTGTATCAAAATCTTGTGATTTCAAATCAAAAGAAATTTATTTTATATTTACTAATATTTAGAAGAAATATTAAGCATTATCCTATTTGCCTGAGAAAGTCATTTTCCAGAGAAAGACAAAATCCAAAGTCAAAATCATCTACTCTGTGAGTGCTATGTGTGCACATGTGTTTGGACTGATTTGTTATTTCCTGAAAACCTGGGCTCAGACTGTAAAATGGTTAAAATACCAAGTGGTTCAAAACTGAATATACTATTTTTTAAAATTGTTTTCTGGGGTGAATTTTTTTGTTAAGACTCTATATAAAAAATTTGTGTGCCAGGTGCCATGGCTCATGCCTACAATCCTAGCATTCTGGGAGGCCAAGGTGGAAGGATCCCTTCAGCTCAGGAGTTCAAGACCAGTCCAAGCCAGAGCAAGATCCTGTCTCTACTAAAGAAGAAAAATTAGCTGGGTATTGTGGTAGGCACCTGCAGTCCTAGCTATTCAGAAAGCTGAGGCAAGAGGATCATTTGAATCCAGGAGTCTGAGGTTGCTGTGAGCTAGGCTGATGCTATAGCACTCTAACCTGGGCAATAAAGTGAGACTCTGTCTTAAAAAAAAATTGCGAAAATTTACTTCTGACTACATTAAGATATTTATAATTTTTATGGCTGAGCTGACTCCTAAAAATAAACTCTCAATAGGCTAGTCACAAAATACTGAAAAAATCTACATGCTTACATATGGGGCCACAGACAGACTTACCTTTTGGATCAGACATGGAATACAAATAAAGATTAAAATTTTAGAGAAAGATAATTTCTTTCACCAAGTGTGTAATGTATGATAGTCTTTCAATGGAAATGTCAACTATCTGCACACCTTCAAACCCCAATCTCAACCACCACCACCTGATGGGGCTCCCAAAATTCTTACAGAAAGAAATACATCCATTCTGCCTGAGTATGTAGACATAATCTCATTTTAGCTATCATATTCTTTTGAAAGTATTTAATTAATACAATTTAATGGACAGAGTTGAAATTCAAAGAGGTGGATGATCTCATATTGATGAAATGCCAGCAGGCTCTTAGGAGCAACAATGTAACCACAAGAGCCATCCTCTTTTTTTCTTTTTTTCTTTTTTTTTGTTGTTGTTGCAGTTTGGCCAGGGCTGGGTTTGAACTTACCACCCTGGGTATATGGGGCCAGCACCCTACTCACTGAGCCACAGGTACCACCCAGAGCCATTGTCTTTCATTATATCATTAAATAACAAAAGGGAGATGCTTTTTGTACATAAAACCAGAAATTTAAGGTTAAGTGAGCTGTAGGTTTTTATATATAATGAGTAACTAATACTATTTGGGAAAGAGAAGTATAAGCTCAAGTAATTACCAAAAGTAACAGTCAATGCAATAGGATTTTATCATGGAAATATTGTATATACCTTTTCTTAGCATATGAACAATTTCTTTGACAACAGAACCTGAACACATACTCCATACTGAGTCAGTGTTCAACTAATGTTGTTGACTTATTACATAATGTCGTCTAGGCACTTCACCTATTGTTAATACCTAACTGGTACCTTTCTGGGAATGAATGACAGTAATTTTAAAGATACTATTAATGGCAATGAGACCCAATCCCAAACTGAAGTGTGTAATTCATCTTAGTCAAGAATCGCAGCTCAGACAATGTAAACATGCCCTTAAAGCACAGCCCGAGTTTTAGAATCACATGGCTCTTTTTCAGATTGTTCCCACTTAATGCACCTCACAGATTCTGTGGGTCCAGGAACTGTCCATACAGCGCCTGACTTTGTTTAGTGAAACAAAAGGGCCAAAGATCGAGAAAGAGAAGGAACAGGACACAGCCTCCCAAAGCAAAACCAAACCAAATCAGAAAAAATATTCATAATTGTTCAAGGAAAAAATTGATTCTAGGTTGAAACTTTAAATTACAAAATATTTTCCTCAGATAGGAGAAAAGAAATGAAGGACAGATCAATGTTTTTCAAGTCTTATTACATGTATCATTGCTATTTCTCCCTTTTAATTTTCTTTAGCAGATTTAAATGTTAACTACATATGCCATAGACACATACAGCTGCTTTCTCTTATTAGTTATGGCATTCAAATTTTAGGGGCAGACATGTCAAATTGTCTATGAGACAAGAATGCTTACTTAAGTATAGCTGGCTCCACATTTTAGAGCCAACAATAAAACGGAAAGATCTATAAAGAGCAAGGTATTGTTCAATTAGCTTTAAGCAAACAGTAATGGTGAGAAGCTTTATACAAGAAGCACCAGGCATTTATAGATTTCTTTTGACTAAAAGGATTACATGGAAAAATTTAGGTGGAAGAAAGATTTTTAAACATCCTATGTCTTCAAAGCAAACAAAAATGTAGAGAATCATGTAACGATCAAAAAAAGTTAAGAACCTCCTCCAAGGAATAGGGATTACTCTGGGTTGCATTACAGCCTAAATAAATAAGTATATAAGGGACATCTTTGTATAACATATATTCAAGCTGTATGCCATAAAGTGACTAAGAACAAACAAAGGCTAAAAAAAAAAAGAAAAAATCCAAGCTGTCCTTCATAAGTGCCTAGGATGGGTGGCTCCTTCAAGGTCCATGGAATAATTTATTCACTAAATTGGTATTCTCACACCTGAAAGCATTTGCCATAAGGGTCTCTTAGCACATAAGTAAAACCACCTACAGATCCTTTCTGAGGGGTGGGAGACAGGAGGCAGCCGTTTTTTTGTTTGTTTTAGATAATGCCCCTAGGTTCTCCATTTCCCTCCTTTTGCTTCTATTTTAAGGATAAAGAACAGAAAGCCCCATTCCCACCCCAACCCTATCCCCCAACACAAATTATAGTATCTCTCTATTATAGTGCTAAAAGAAGATATAAACTACAGAAAGATAAAGTTCAATTGCTGAGGGGCAGGAATAGTAAGCGTTTTCTTACCTGATATGGCCAATCAATTCAATAAGCTTGTGACTAAAGAAATAAGCTGTCAGCTCAGATACATGACTCAGCACTGAACAGACCCCAAAGAGGGTTGTAGTTCCATTCAGGTCTTCCAAATGCCAGTAGAGGAAGGTGAAGACGAAGCCGTATCCAAAACCCATAAACCACGCCACGAACAACACGGAGCCGTACTGCACGCTGCAGAGCAGTTTGATCAAGTCCCAGAAGCTAAAGGCCTGCAAGTGGCTGGCGGTGGTCGGGGTCTCCTCAGAGGACTCTGTGGAGGTGTTTCTCTCCACCTGAGGGATCTCCACCTCCTTCCCTTTATTATCACTGTTTTTGAAGTGGTTGTAGCGGAACCGGAACTGAGTTGCCACAATCAAGGCCATGGTCATGAGAACGCCGAAGACAATGAAGACAATCTGGTAGTTCCGGTACTCGGGGGGCTTACACCCCTTCCCATCGATAAGCACATCTAGGTGTGTGTAGTCAATCCCTATGCCCACCGACAGCATCGCCAGGCCCCAGCCCAGGGACCCCCACATGCGCTGCAATCCATAGCGGTCTCTGTGTTTTCCTAGATACTGGAGTGTTACCGTATCTACAATCGTGACAGAAGAGGCACTGAAAAATTCTCCTATGATGACAACTACCAAGATCACCAAGAATATAGCTTCAACTTCTTGTTGATCATAAACAAGAGTGACTTGGTCAGAAGGTAAGGATTTGGTGGTCGTGACAATAGCAGTGGTTGTCTCCCTGGTTACATTTCCTGGGAGGACAGGGGCAGCTGTGGTAGAGTTCAAGGTCAGGTCCATTGTATGGTCAGTAATTTCATGTGTCTGGGGTTGCAAAGTGGGTTCACTGAACTTGTCTGGGACTGCTGAAACAGTAACAGCATCTGAGCCATTGAGCCCTGTTTCTAACATTAATGGCCAATCTGAAGGAGGCAGTTCCCGTTTCTCACGCATTTTTGGTGATACAGTAAGGAAAGTGGTAACAGAAGAATTTGTTGGCAGGACGGTTAACTGGTGACTTGCATTGATGGGGCGAGCTGTCGGGGGAATCTTTGGTACACATCTCAAGGTAGCAGGTTTGACAAATCCAATGCCCAGGTTGAATAAAACCCAACATAAAAGAGAAAAGAGAAGGACAATTTTGCCTTTTTTAAAGCGATCTGCAACCACACCCCAGAAGGGGGCACTGCAGAATTCAATGAAGTATCGAATACCTACTAGCAGTCCACTCTGGCTTGGTGACATTCCCAGCTGTTTGTAATACACGGGCAAAAGTGGGTAGAGAGAGCCATAGGCAGAGTAAAAGAAAAAATAAAAGACCTTGGAAATTAGAAGGTCATTGTTTATCTTAACACAATGTTTCTCTATCCAGTCTATTTCCTCCTCAGGAATAGCAGATGTTTCTGTGGAGGAGGGTGTTTCATTGGAAGGTGGTTCTGGTTCCCTGGAAATACCATTAAAGGGATCAGCAAGCACATATTTTCTCTTCTGTTCCTCTTCATCATCAGTTAGGATAGCAACTTTATCATCTGCCGCCATGGCTCACCACCACCATCAGAAAGTTTATGACCTTCAGAGTTTTGGTTGTTGATCTGTAAAGTAAAATTTAAATGATGGCTTAGTAATGAAAATCATGACATGTAATACAGAACTTCATCTTGCAAGAAACTAAGGCAAACTGTACCTAACATAGTAATTGTGAGAAAGGATTTTCATCATTTACCACTTGCAACCACACAATACTGGTAAAGAAAAATAGCTTTTAAAAAATTGCATATTCTTTGTGGCCATGACTGACTAATTATATCTTCCAGTGTCAGGTTTATGGCTCCGATTCATTCTTAATCTTTTCACTGATTTCCAAGGAAAATGTACAAATAATAGGGATTATGTCTTAACCAAACACAGGGAGTTGAAAATAAACACTTTTCACAGTTTCTAGGTTTCACTGTTCAAACAAATCCACTGCATCATAAAGTCTACAATTCTTTAGAAAATAAAACCATTATGTTTCTAGGGAAAAACAGATTGCACTTTAACCACAACCACACTGTAATGAGATAGAGGGAGCCTAGTGTACTTCTACAACCGAACTTGGTCACTAGTGTCTTGTATTCATGTGTTGGTTTTTTTAGGTTAATTTTTCTTTTACTTGTTTCCAATCCACCACCATCCATCTGTGTTCTAGTGGTTGAAGGTCAGGGTGGCACCAGAAATGGGCAAGTTCGTGAAACCCAGGAAAAGTGGTGCCAGTCCTAGCTGGACACTACTCTGTACATGAAGCCATCACTGTGAAGAATACTGATGATGGCACCTCATCCATGCTCGGGTGGCCAGAATTGACCACTATCCCCGCAAAGTGACAGCTGCTCTGGGTAAGAAGATCACCAAGTGATCAGAGATCATGTCTTTGGTTAAAGTTTATAACTACAATCACCTCATGCCCACAAGGTACTCTGTGGAGATCCCTTTGAACAAAACTGTCATCAACAAGGACGTTTTCAGAGACCCTGCTCTTAAACACAAGGCCCAGAGGAGGCCAAGGTCAAGTCTGAAGAGAGGTACAAGGTGAGCAGAAATAAGTAGTTCTTCCAGAAGCTATGGTTTTAGCTGGTATCTGTTTCAGTCACTGATAATATTTTTTAAAAATTTTATTTTTACTTGAAGTATAATTCACATAACACAAAATTCGCCATTTTAATGTGTATAATTCAGTGGCATTTAGTAGATTCACAATGTTGTACGACAACCATTCTAGGTAGTTCCCAAATCATGCTTTTCCTCATGGTGAATGGAAAACATTTTGTTTTTTCCCTCTAAGGAAGCCTGAAAGAAAAGTGAAATAAAATTATTTCTGCCTGAAAGACTGTCTTCAGTATTTTATGCTTATTTTCTCCTCATCATTAGTCCCTTCGTCTCTCCAACTCAGCCATTCTAATTCTAATTCATCACCTGAGAGGAACAAATAATTCCCCCATGGACTTATTTTCTAAAATAACTTAATTCTTGAGCTCAAAATTTTAAAAATACTGATTTATGTTTATAACGTATAAAACTATATGAAACTTTTGAGTGAAAAGAGAAGACTCAACTTATCTATTTTGAATCTTTCCCTCAACCCCATTAAAATAACACACAGATTTTTAGAGTCATAATTCAGATTATAATGAGTTAAAGAGCATACAATAGCAATAATATAAAGTCTGGGAGGCAGAAAGTAATTAAATGATTGGTAAATTACTTAGTTACTCTGAGAAAACGAAAACATTGGTTGATAATGGGGATAGCCAAGAACTAATATAATTTGCTACTCAGAATCTCTCAAAAATTCATGAGTTGGCCACAATAGGTTTATCTGCAAATTGTAGAGGAGGGTGCTGCCTAAATAGAATTGAAAGCCTAACCCCTAACTTGGAATGTTCGATCCCCTTCTCCACTCCATATAATTAGTTGGCCAAAGAACTATAGTTTGTTTTGCTCTGGAAAAGATAAAACATAGGTTCTCTGGCCACAGAACACCTGACGGAGTTGCAAGTAGCAGCACCAGGCTGAAAACAGGACACTGACATCGAGAGGACAAGCGTACCTTGGCGCTAGGTCCTGGCACCTTCCCCAGCTCCCATCCCACGTTCTTTATCAGATTCCCAGAGGCTGGCAAGACTTTCATCCCCTGGGCAGGAAACCTGCAGCCTCTGCCCTGGAGAACCTACAACTATGGGCAGTGACAAGGATGAACTTTGTAAACATCATATAGGCTGAAAGAAGCAAAAACAAAACAAAATTTCACATACCATATGATTCCATTTATGGAAAAAAATAAGCAGGAAAAACAAACTAATGGTATTAAAAGTCATGGTCAACTTCTCTTCTAAGAAGATAGAACAGTAGGGAATATTTTTTCATTCCCTATAATTAAAAAGCCATATATATATATGATATATATAATATAAACACAGAAGACTCTGAAAGGCAAACTATAGAAGACAGCCTAGCTAGGGACGTTGGTACAACACAGAAATGAGCAGCGCTGAATAATCCACAAATACAGATGAGTATAGATTGGTGCAAAAATGCCAACACATGCCTGCTCTCTCTAGCCAAAGGAACAGGAAAGGGACTCCAAGAAAGACAGAAAACTTCAGACAGTAATCACACTACTCCTGCCAAATACCACCGAAAAGTAATTGTGCCTCCACTCCCATTCCTACCCACACCAGCAAAGTCTGACTTGAGAACCTAGAATTCCACCTTCCAGACTATACCCAGTATCCCAACCCCTCAACTGAGCTGAGTCAGATACGGTAAAGGAGGGAGCGATACTTTCATCCCTGTTAGGCACAGTTAGACCACAGTATCGATGTAGACTACGCAGAACAGTGGTTCTTAACCTTCCTAATGCCGCGACCCTTTAATACAGTTCCTTATGTTGTGGTGACCCCCAACCATAAAACTATTTTTGTTGCTACTTCATAACTAATTTTACTACTGTTATGAATCCTAATGTAAATATCTGATATGCAGGATGTATTTAGGTGACCCCCAAAGGGGTCGCGACCCACAGGTTGAGAAGTGCTGACGTAGAGAGCCCAGACTACCTCCCACCTGTTAGTAACAAGGTACCTTTCTCCACTGGGCTAATGTCAAAGGCAGTGCAAAGGAAAATCAGACTTTTACCACTGCCCAGAAGTAAGAAGGTCACTTCTCTACCCTCACTGGGTATCAGTGAAGGCCACATGGTCAGCCCTAACGGGGAGCTGGAACACCCTTCTCCACCTCACAATAATGAAAAGCCGGCTATCCTCAGGTGTCAACAGAGGCTGAGTAGGGAATCTGGACTTCTACCTGCAGCTGGTAAGAATGGAGTAGCATCCCCCTTGCCAAGCACTTTCAGAACAATTAGCTGAAACAGAAGGTGTAAATAAGATCTAGGGTCTCATGACATAATACTCCAAATGTCAGCTTTCAATCAAAAATCATGCATCATATCAAGAACCAGGAAGATCCCAAACTGAATAAAGACAATCAATGAATACCAAAACTGAGATGACAAGAATGTTGGAATAGCCTGACAATGATTTTAAAATAGCCATCGAAAACATGCTTAAACAATTGCAAACATGCCTGAAACAAAACAAAATGAAAATAGAAAGTCTCAGCAAAGAAATATAATACAAAAGAAAAAATGGAAATTTTATAATTGGAAAATACAATTACGAAAATTTTTTAAAGCTTGTGTGTAATCTTAGCACTCTGTGGGAGGCCAAAGTAGGTGGATTGCTTGAGCTGAGGAGCTGGAGGCCAGCCTGAGCAAGAGCAAGACCTCATCTCTAAAAATAGCTGGGGCCCGGCAGGGTGGCTCATGTTCATAATCCTAGCACTCTGGGAGGCCAACACGGGTGGATTGCCTGAGCTCACAAGTTCCAGACTAGCCTGAGCCAGAGCGAGACCCTACCTCTAAAAATCGCCTGGCATTGTGGCAGGTGCCTATACTCCCAGCTACTTGGGAGGCTGAGACAAAAGGATCATTTGAACCCAAGAGTTTGAGGTTGCCATGAGCTGTGATGCCACAGCACTCTACTGGGGACAACAAAGTGAGACTCCATCTCAAAAAAATAAAAAATAAAAATAGCCAGGTGTTGTGGTGGGCACTTGTAGTCCCAGCTATTCAGGAAGCTGAGGCAAGAGGATCACTTGAGCCCAAGAGTTTGAAGTTGTGGTGAGCTATGCCCTCTATCCAGGGCGATGAAGTGAAACTCTGTCTCAAAAAAAAAAAAAAAAAAAAAAATTGAACGCTCAATGGATGAACTCAACAGCAAAATGGAAGGGACGGGGAGAAGAATCACTGAATCTGAATACAGAAGAGAAATTATACAATCTGAACAGAAAGAAAACAGACTGAAAAAAAAAACAAAAACAAATAACAGCGCCTTAAGAACCTGTGGTACTGTAACAAAAGATCTAATATTGATATCATCAGAGTCCTAGGGAGGTGAGGAGAAAAAAGGCAGGGGTGAAAAAGTACTCAAAGAAGGAAAAGCTGAAAACTTCTCAAGTTGGCAAAAGACATAAATCTAAAATTCAAGAAGCTGAGCAACCCCAATAGGATAAACCTAAAAAAACCAAAGAAACAAAAAACAAAAAACCCAAACCAAGACACATCATATTCAAACTTCCGCAAACTAAAAACAAAGAAACAAATCTTGAAAGCTGATAAGACAGAAATCACGACATTACCACTTACCAATAAAAGAGATACAATTCAAACGATAGTGGATTTCTCAGGAACTAGGGACACCAGAAGAAAGGGGTACAACAGTTTATATGTGCTAAAAGAAAAGAATTGTGAACCCAGAATACCAAAACCAGAAAAAAAGATCATCAAAAATCAGAAAACTATGGGGGCAAAACACAATTGTAAGAGGGACTTTACCTAACAAATCAGCGTAACCTGGTTTCTTGTACCCTCAATGAATCCCCAACAATAAAAAAAAAAAAATCAGAAAACTACTGACCAATATCCCTCATAAATCTAGACACAACATATTATAAAAGAGACTCTGGTAATATATAAAAGGAATTATACACCATGACTAAGTGTGGTTTATACCAGAGACATAAGGCTGATGCAGTATTTGAAAATCAATATGTCACTGCAATCTACTAAGCTAAAAATTACTTGATCCTATCAACATAGAAAAGGCATCTGACAAAATTAAATGCTCATTCATGATAAAAAGTCTCAGCAAAACAGGAATAGGAGGAAACTTCCTCAGCTTGATAAAGATCACCTACGCAAACCTACAGGTAACATTACACTTAACCATGAAAGACTGATTGCTGCTTCTCTAAGACAGGAAACAAGGGAAGACTGTCTGCTCTCACCACTCTTATGCAACATAGTGCTGGAAGTTCTAGCCAATGCAAAAGGAAAGAAAAGAAAACAAAAGGCATGTAGATTAAAAAGGAAGAAATAAACTGTCCCTGTCCTAGCTCACATGATTATGTAGACAATCCCAAGAAATCTACAAAAAACTTCTAGAACTAAAGTGAGTGAGTGCAGCGAGTTCACAGGATGTAATATAAACATAAAATAATCAATTGTATTTCTGTATCCCAGCAAAGACCACATAGACACCAAAAATTATAAACATAATACCATTTATAATTACATTTTTTTAAAAAAAGAAATATTTAGGTATAAACTAGCAAAGCTTGTACAGGACTACATGCTGAAAACTATAAAATGCTGATGAGAGAAATCAAAGACCTAAATAAATGGAGAGACATACCATGTTTATGGATTGAAACTTTTAAGAAAGATTTCAATTCTCTTTAAACTGATACACAGGTTTAAAACAACCCCTATTAAAATCTCATCAAGACATTTTTGTAGATATAGATGAGATTATTCTAAAATTTATCCAGAAACCAGAATGACTAAATCAATTTTGAAAAAGCATATTTATTACATAGCTACTGTGTCATATTACCTGAAAAACAGACACATACATCAATGCAGTAGAAAACCCAAAATAAATTCACACAAATGTGACTGTTTTTGACCAACATGCAAAAGCAATTCAACAGAAGAAAAGTAACCTTTCAACAAATGGTACTGGAGCAATTAGATATTCATAGGCAAAGTGAATCTCAACCTAAGTCTCATACTTTGTATGAACAAGAACTCAAAATAGATCATGGCCTTAATGGTAAAATTTAAAACTATAAAACTTTTAGAGAAAAACCTAAAAGAAAATCTTCAGCCTCTAGCACTAGGCAGAGTTCTTAAACTTGACCCCCAAATCAGGATCCATAAAAGAAAAATTAATGTTAGATTTCTTCAAATTTAAAAATGTTTGCTCCACAAAAGACCCTAGTGTCAGGATGAAAGACAAGCTATTGACTGGAAGAAAATAGCTCCCAGGCCTTATATCCAAAAAGAAACTAGCTAACACATAAAGAATACAATTAGAAAGTAGACAAAAGACATGAACAGGTATTTTACTGAGAAGAAATGTAGGGTATGCAGGTGCAAATAAAAACATGAAAGCATGTTTAACATCATTAACCATTAGGGAAATGTAAATAAAACCATGATGAGATACCACTATACACCTCTAAGAATGGTTAAAATAAAAATAATGGCAACACTGAATTCTGGTAAGGATGCTGACTACTTATACATTACTGGGGGGGGGGTGTACATTACTGACACTCTAGAAAGTAGTTTGGCAGTTTCCTATAAAACTAAACATATGATGGCAGTGCCTGTAGGTCAGTGACTATGGCACCAGCCCCATATACCGAGGGTGGTGGGCTCAAACCTGGCCTAGGCCAAACTGCAACAAAAATATAGCTGGGCATTGTGATGGGCGCCTGTAGTCCCAGCTACTTGGGAGGCTGAGGCAAGAGAATCGCCTAAGCCCAAGGGTTGGAGGTTGCTGTGAGCTGTAACATCATGGCACTTTACCGAGGGCAACAAAATGAGACTGTCTCTAAAAAAAAAAAAAAACTAAACATATGATTACCTTAGAACCCAGTAATTGCATTTCTGAGCACTTAGCCCATATAAATGGAAACTTATTTTCATACAAAAACATGTACGCAAACATTTATAGCAGGTTAAAAAATGGAAAAATCCAGAAGTCCTTTAATAGATGAATGGTTAAACAAACTGTAATACAGCTACACTGTAGAATATTATGCACCAATAGAAAGGAACATGCAATAACCTGGATATTTATAAAAAGTAAAAAAATCCAATCCCAAAAGATTATATACTGTATCATTCTATTCATATAACATTCTTAAAATGACAAAAGTCATTGCAATGGAGAACAGCATAGTGATTGCCAGGGATTCAGTAGGGAGCGGGACAGGAGAGCAAAGGTGGCTATAGCAGGCAACACAAGGCATCCTGGTAGTGACAGATAGAAATGTTCTGTGTCTTGGCTGGGCACAATGGCTCAGGCCAATAATCCCAGCACTTTCAGAGGCTGAGGTTGGGGGATGGTTTGAAGCCAGGAGTTCAAGATTAGCCTAGGTAACATAGTGAGACCCCACCCCCACCCCTGACCCCACTCCTGTCTCTACAGAAAAAGATTTTTTAAGTGGCAGGTGTGGTGGTACATGCCCGTAGCTGCTCAGGAATCTGAGGCAGGAAGATTGCTTGAGCCCAGGAGTTTAGGGGTGCAGTGAGCTATGACTGTGCTGCTGCACTCCAATCTGGGAGACAAAGCAAGACCCTATCTCAAAAAAAGGGAAAGTGGGAGGGAGAGGGGAGAGGAGGGAGGAGGAAAGAAAAAGGAAAAGAAACGTTCTGGATCTTGACTGCATCAATGTCAATTGTGCTAGTGTACTATAATTTTGCAAGCTATTACCACTGGGAGAAATTGGGGACAAAATACAAGGGATATTTCTATATTATTTTTTACAGCAGTGTGTGAATCTATAATTATCTAAAAATAAAGTTTAGCTGAAAAAAAAAAGTTAGGGTAGCGGTTCCCCTTAGGAGAGGTAGAAATCTGAGATGCTGATAATACTACATTTTTGACCTGGGTCTTTATTTTGTCAACATATTCACTTTGTAAAAAGTCACTGAAACATGTTATTCTACAACAACAAAATAAATTCAAAGTGAAGAAAAAAAAGACGAAATTAGAAAAGATAAGTCAAACACAGAATCACCTAGGAAGTCAAACATCTAGAAAATAATAACTTCAATAAGAAAATAGAGAAAATTAAGGGAAGGAAAACAATTTCTAGAAAATTTCTCAGAACTGAAAGACAAGAGTTGTCTGAGTGAAATGACCCATCTGGTACTTAATACAATGGATAAAAATAGATATAAGCTAAAGCATTGAAATTTCAGAATATTGGAACAAATGACCCTACAAGCTCCCAGAGAATAAAATAATTTACATAAAAACCAGTAACCAGAGTGGCTTCATATAGCTGAACAACACTGCAAGCTATACACGGACAAATTATTACTCAAGTTTATGGGTGAAATAAAGATATTTTACATATGCAATTTCTCAAAAAAAGTATCCTTCAAGTACCCATTCTCAGGTTGTGCACTGCCAAACCAAGGTGATGAATCAAGTGAGAGTAAGATGGTGGATATACGGGAAATAAGAGAGCCAAAAGGAGAAAGATATAAACAGAATACCAGAAGGGTGGGACTGGGGATGCAGGATTGCAGCTGTGCGCCTGAAAGCTCCAGGAGAGACTGTCACCAAATGACACTGGTAGAATACCAACACAGCTGAACGTCCTAAGAGGAAATTCAGGCCACTGAAAAGAGCTCAAGGATGAATAAGAGATAAGTACAGAGAAATTAAGTAAACAAAACACTACAAGAGAACAAAAATTTGTACAGAAGGAAAAATAATCACAGTTTCCCATACATCTCTGCTATGATTACGCTATGTAAATAGTGAATACTGAAATAACCAAAATTGCCACATAACGACATTGGGAAGATAAAGAAATGATTATTAGCAGGAGTGGAGAGTCACAGACAGGAAAGAGCTAACTCTGTACCCTCCATAATGAGAAGGCAACAGATCAGTGGTCTCCAACATTTTAGGCATCACAGACCAGTTTCATGGAAGACAATTTTTCCACAGACTGGGGGTAAGGGGTGTGGTTTCAGGCTGATTCAAGGGCTCACATCTCCATCTTAGATCATCAGGCATTAGATTCTCATGGGAGTACACAGCCTAGATGCCTTGCACGTGCAGTTGACAACAGGGTTCACGCTCCCGTGACAATCTAGCACTGCTGCTGATCTCACAGGAAGAAGAGCTCAGATGTGAGCTATGGGGAGAGCTGTAAATACAGATGAAGCTCCCCTTGCTTGACCACTGCTCACCCCCTGCTGTGCTTGACCACTGCTCACACCCGCTTAGTGTGTCAGATTCCTAACACACCAAGGACCTTACTGGTCCTCAGTCCAAGGCCGGGACTGCAGCACAATAGATAGTGTCTACATTTTAAAGTCAAGAAATAAGAACACAAGCATTCCATTCCAAGGCATACAGGTGAATATCAAAATAATGAAAAGAAAAAGTATTTGCCTCTGAGAGGAGGCAAATCATTCTTATTGACATTGATAGCTTTCTTCATGAAGTACTTAAATTAAATTTCTGAGAGGAAAAATGAGGACAGAGAGCACAGAAATCTGTTTTTTGCTTTGTTTTTATTACAAACCTTCTAAACATACATTCTTCAATTTTTTTTGAGACAAAGTCTCACTCTGTTGCCCTGGCTAGAGTACAATGGCATGACCATAGCTCACAGCAACCTCAAGCCCCAGGGCTCAAGTGATCCTCCTGCTTCAGCCTCCCAAGTAGCTAGGATACCATGTCTGGCTCATTTTTTTGTAGAGATAAGGTCTTACCATGTTGTTCAGGCTAGTCTCAAACTCCTGGTTTTAACGGATCTTCCTGCTTTAGCTCCCGAAGTACTAGGACTACAGGTGTGAACCACCGTGGCTAGCCAATTCTTTTAAGCTTCAAACATGGAAAACTAAAAAATAAATATGTAGTCATATAACCTCTATCTTTACAAAAGATAATCTTTAAAAACAGCTACAAACACTTTCCTATCACTAAAAATTTTTCAAAAATGTACAGAATGTCTGACTGCGTGAATGAGAATCAGGTGCCCTACAGTGGCCCTTAATTAATTATCCTACATGAACCAACTCCCAAGTTTTACCAAGTCGTTCAGAGAAGGACACAAAGGACACAAACAGGCATGATTCTCTAAATTATGCAAGTGATGAGGGAAAACTGATACCCATATGCTAATTTAAAGATGCAAAATATCTCAAGATGTTGATTTAAACCTTGATGAGTGGCTTTCTCCTGACCCCAAACCATCCTTTGAATTATTCTTATTCAAATAATTTTTGATTATCATAGTTTATACAAGGTTTCTGTTGTTATGTAAGTCCAGATGTTAAGTAGTTCTGAAAGTATCAACAAATATAAAGTAATTAAGGGAATGTTCTATAACATAACATTCAGTACCTTTTATATAAATGTCACACCCAGCAACTTTTATGTGAATTTCCAATCTAAAAATACAAACAAAAAATGTAAAGCTTAAATTCAGAACACTGGTTTTTAGGTATAATATATTCAGGTCATATTTAGATTTTTGAAACCAAAACAGAGAAATCAAACTATAAACACAGTAATGAAATAAAGCATAACCACAGTCATCATGAAGTCATAAGATCAAGAAAAAAAAGACACAAGCCAAAACAAATACATCCCAAAATAGGGCATCTTTGGCTGAATTAAATCATATTTAACTTGCCATAAGTTATGATAGAGCAAAAAATAGAAATATTTATATGCTAGATGAAGCCCTTAATTTGTTTCCAAGCTTAGAGGACATTTTCTTCATTGAGAAGTTGATATGGGCAGGGTGCGGAGGCTATAATTGTGCCTGTAATCCTAGCACTCTGGGAGGCCAATGCAAGTGGCTCACTTGAGCTTAGGAGTTTGAGACCAGCCAGAGCAAAAGCAAAACTGTCTCTACTAAGAAGCCAAGGCAGGTGGATCACTTAAGCTCAGGAGTTTGAGGTTGCTGTGAGCTATGACACCACAGCACTTTACCCAGGGCATGAAGTGAGATTTTTGTCTTAAAAAAAAAAGAAAAAGAAGAAGAAGTTGATATGGGCTGAATGCTTGTGTCTTTCCAGAAGTAGGAAGTCAAGGCCCTAACCCCCATAATGAGAGTATTTGGAGATAGTCCCTTTTGGTGCTAATTTGGTTGAGAAGAAGTCATAGGGTGGGACCTTCATGATGGGATTAGTGCCTTTAACAGGAAGACAAAGATATTCCCCCTGCTCCCCGCTTCGCACAGCAAGAAGCAGTTGTCTACAAGCCTGGAAGAGGCCCTCACCAGAAACTGAGCCTACTTGGCGCCTTGATCTCAGACTTCTCAGTATCCAGAACTGTGAAAAATAAGCTATTATCTCAGCTGCCCAGTCTATGTATGGTATTTTGTTACAGCAGCCTGAGCAGACTACGACAGGAGTCAACCAACAGATTTCATTCAGCTAATATTTTGGTTTAAAATGCTAAGTCTTAATTTTTTTTTAAGGAAGCCAAGAAAAGAAGAGAGACAGGAAGACACTTCAAATTATACACAGAATTAAATTTATGAACTTCTCTGAGAAATCTTCTCTTTTGTAAATTTGCAATGAAGCCTAATTGGATAAGGAGGGCTTTTGTTTATTGTTTAGAAAAGCAGAAATGTTTTCTCACCTTGCACACTCTAGGGATGTTAATCAATACCACTACTGTGAAAATATGACACGTCCTTTTCAAACCTGGAGAGACATCCTACAGGTACCAACACTGAAGCATTCAAATAGCAAGTTATTTCTGAATTATTGATGAGAGGCAATGAAATCATTCTCATTAGAATTGATAGCTTTCTTCATAAAGTATTTAAATTAAACTGCTCAAACATATAATGGGTCATCCACAAATATATGAGTATGGAAATGGATTCAACTTTTAAATAAAAAATAAAAACCTCCCTTTTTCCTTCTCTTTTCTCCCCCTCTCTCCTCTGTGTGTCTCTGTCTCTGTCTCTCTCTCCCCCCCTCCTCCTCTGTCTACCTTCTCTCCTCTGCTCTCTTCCCCCGTTTCTCTCACTCTCTCCCCTCCTCCTTAATGCTGCTCCGCAGCTTCCCACGCCAATAAAGACCTTTCTTACCAAAATAAATAAATTAATTAATTAAATAAAAAAATAAAAACCTGACACCTGAATAACTGCCAAAGGTTATAAACATGAGGCGGCGCCTGTGGCTCATCGAATAGGGCGCTGACCCTATGTACCGAAGGTGGTGGGTTCAAGCCCGGCCTTGGCCGAACTGCAAAAACAGAAAAATAGCCGGGCATTGTGGCGAGCGCCTGTAGTCCCAGCTACTCGGGAGGCTGAGGCAAGAGAATCGCCTAAGCCCAGGAGTTGGAGGTTGCTGTGAGCTGTGTGACGCCACGGCACTCTACCAAGGGCAATAAAGTAAGACTCTGTCTCTACAAAAAAAAAAAAAAAAAAGGGTTTGATGATAACCTATGCTATGATGTAACAATGACATACTCATTATTGGGTGATTGATGGAGAGCAATCAACCCCTGACCCCTGGGTACCACAGAAGGGATGCTCTTCTTTACGCCACTGCCTTCAGAACTCAGTGTTGTCTAGAGACCAGAACTGAACCTACGAAACAGAGGAATCAATTTCTCAAACCCTTGGAGCTAGCTCTCTACCTGTCAATTGTTACCATTCTCAATGCCTTTGAGCCATGCAAGTCCCAGAGCCAAATTCCAACTACTGCTGAAATTTATTATTATCAGTATAAAGAAACCACTGTAAATGAGTCCTGAAGTCCTGGTATTGACACTCTACATTCTTGAACACTTAGCTCAACCCCCAGCATCTTCCAGAACATAATTTTCTTCAGAGGCACAATATGAAACATCAATTCCAACAGATCTTTTTCAATCAGAATTGCTTAGCCTCTGATAGATATTTAGCCAATGTCATGAAAAAGAAATATAAAGTTGGTTTCATAACAGTCACACAGGCCATAGGGTATTAGAAGTATGCAAAGGTGAACAACTATTTTGAAATTTTCCTCTTCCTTTAGGGACATTTTGACATGGGTCCTTTATGGCTAAGCCAAATCATGAGAGTCAAAACTGGTCCTTGTCTTACCAGCCCACTCTCCAACTTGAGCCCCCAGGGGCACTCCATCTTGCCCACAGGCTCCCCAGAGCTGCTCCCAGCAGCATTCCACTGTGATTGAAACCTTTCCCAGAACCTGCCACCCTTGTCATTCTTGGTGGACTTATCTGCTAGATGACAGACAAACTGATCCTTAACCTGTGGTTGCCCCATCTCAACCACGTATTTGTACTTTAATAGGGGCTCAGTGGGCTATATTATCATCACTACTACCAACTACAACACAACACTTCAGTAACACTCGCTGTGGGCCTAGGATGTATTAGTTCATTTAATTCTCACAACAGAGGTACTTGTGGAGTTCCAACTACAGTGCCCATACAAAAAACAGGGTGGTCCCAGAGAATGAGGGACTTACTTGAACCCTGAAAGACGAGCAGGATTTGCCTTAGGCAAAGATGAGTGGGAAAACTACTCCAGGATGGGGCAATGAAAAGGCACCAGGGGACCTTTAAAAGATTAATACTCAGGCTAAAAGATATAGAAGACTACCAAACAGCAAAAGGTTGCAGAGAGAAGGGATGGCAGGACACAAAATGCAATGTTAGAGAGTTGTGCTGAAAATAAAGACTTTTTTTTTTTTTTAATTGAGACAGAGTCTCACTTTGTCACTCTCAGTAAAGTGCTGTGGCATCACAGCTCATAGCAATCTCAAACTCTCGGGCTCAAGCGATTCTCTTGCCTCAGCTTCCCCAGTAGCTGGGACTATAGGCGCCCACCACAACACCTGGCTATTTGTTGTTGTTGTCATTGTTTCGTTTAGCAGGTCGGTTGGGGCTGGGTTTGAACCCACCAGCCCTGGAGCATGTGGCCGGCACCCTAACCACTGAGCTCCGGGCGCCCCCCAAAAAGCCCTTTACAACTGCATTTAGCACCAAGCATTAGCTGGGTGACCCATAATTCACATGGTGAAAGCAACACAGTCCCTGCGGTGAAGCCCAGTGGTGAAAGGACCCGGCGTCAACATACACACAACACACTGTGCTAAGTGTTAAACAGGAGCAGGCGCAGGTGAGATGGGAGGCTGCATAGGAGGAACCCAGAAGGAGAACACATGGGGACCTGATCCAGAAAGGCCTTGTACATGGAACTAAGGGGCTGCCAGCAGCAGACAAGAGCCTGGCAGAGATCAGAATCCTCGCTCTGTCAATGACTGGCTTCGTGGCCTTGGAAAAGCTTTTAACTTCTCAAAGTCTCAGTCTTCTCATCTACAAAATGAAGAACATGTCATAAGACTTTTCCATCAGTGCAGCTATGAGGATGAAAAAGCATGATACATGCTGAACTCTTAGCACAGTGCCGGGTGGACACTAAGAACTCGGAGATATTACTTATTTTGCTAGCAAACAGGAAGGCACTGAAGGGAATTAAGTGGGGGAGCTGAACGTCCACGCTGGTAGTTTACAAAGATAGTTCTAGCTGCAATGTGGAGAAAAGATCTGCTGGATTTTGCTACTACAGCTCCTGCTGAGCATTTCCTAACATTTGAACTATTAGATTAGTGTATTGGTCTTACCACTAATAGGAAGTAATAAAGTCCCACAATGGTATCTTTTCAGAACAAACAGTAATTTATGAATTAATTGTATCCGATACAACTTTTTTTAACACCTGGAAATAGAATAGTTTATAACACATCCCTAACTCCTTCTTCTACTTCTGGAGATGCTCTCACCCCCTGAGCTACTATAGGATTTACAGGTGATTTTATTGCTATCTTTTTATTTTTTTTATTTTATTTTATTTTTTTTTATTGAGTCATAGCTGTGTACGATAATTCAGTCAAGGAGTACAGTGTGTGGGCTTCACATACAATTGGAGATATTTTTATCAACCTGATTAATATAACATTCATGATATTTTCTCATTTACTATGTGAAAACA
>CAUYRH010158811.1:0-10463 GCA_963574655.1 Perodicticus potto | reverse complement strand
ATTTGTTTCCTGGCCAAGGAACCCATACACCTATATATACCCTGAGGCTAGAGGCCTAGAGGAGGAGATGGGGAAAGACCGGGAGAGGAACGGAGAGAGCATCTCTCTCCCCACTTGAAATCTCTCCCTCTACCAGGAGCTTTTGTGTTTTCTGTATTCTTTTCTGTAAATCAATTCTGTCTTACCACGGAGGGGTGGTGGTGGGAATAATGTAATGAAGAATAATAAAATACATATAATTAAAAAAAAAGAAAAATAGATGTTTTACTATAAGGACATTTGCATTCAAATGTTATAGCAGCACAATTCCCAATTGCAAAGCTGTGGAAACAACTAAACTGCCCTTCAACACATGAATAGATTAATATATTGTGATATATGAACACCACAGAATACTATTCACCTATAAAAAATATGTAGATTTTATATCTTTTGTAACAACTTGGGTGCAGTAGGAGAACATTATCCTAAACTACGTATCATAAGAATGGAAGAATAAGCATCGCATGTATGCCTTGCCGATTTAAAACTAGTGGATTAACAACTACATGCTCACATGAGAGAAAAATGAAATTAGTTTCAAACTGGGGAAAGGTGGGAAGAGGTTGGGCAAGTTCTCAGTCAACCAGTATATTGCACAGGTAAGTGGCATACTTCAGGGATGAAGGACACAACTATAAGTCAGACTTTAACCTTACAAAAGCAATTTCTGTAACATAATTGTATCTGCTCCCATATTAACCTGAAATAAATAAAAAAATACATAAAATTCCAAACATCCAACTAGACTTTCCAGAATTCCACTTCTAGATACATAAAGATTATCTATCTTTTTAGTTTAAGTCCCATATATTACATGGTACATATTTATATTAAAAAGTCATTGTTTATCTAAAATTCAAATTTAGCTAAGTTTCTCTTTTTTAACTGTCACTCTGCAACTTGGGCTACAGTGCAGTAGCATCATTATAGCTCACTGCAATTTCAAACTCCTGGGCTCAAGGAATTCTCCTGGCTCAGCCTCCCAAGTAGCTGGTCACATGTGCCAACATGCATATCCAATTTTTTTTGTTTCTTATAGAAATGGGGTCACATTCTTCTTCAAGTTGGTTTCAAACTCCTGCCTCAAGCAATCCTCCCACTTTGAACTCCTAGAGTGCTAGGATTATAGGCATGAGCCACCATACCCAGCCAGTTTCTTGTTTTTATTTACTATGTCTATCCACCTCATATTCAATGTCTACATTCAGAAATATTTTAGATCCCTAGAAAGATCATATTTTCAATTTTCTGGTTCTTTTAGGTTTTTGTAGCCTCATTTGGATCTGAATTTCTATTTGGGTCTCCAAGTTTTCCTTCAGTGGAGTATATCCAGGGCTATATTTTATATAGTTCCTTCTCTTTGAATATAATATTCTCCAAGGAGAGATGGTATTTTACTTGCTATGATCTGGGAATTGGGATCTTAACTGAAAAGCAAAGCAGAGTCTACTCATTACAGGAAATTATATATTAGTAACTGAAGGAGGAATACCAAAATGTAGATGACTAATGAATTCAAAATGATTATGTGGGTGGGGCTCAGTGACTCACACCTGTAATCCTCCCACTAGGAGGCTGAGGCAGGAGGAGCCTTTGAGTTCAGAAGTTTGAGACCAGCCTGAGCATGAGTCCGCATCTCTACTAAAAATTAAAACAAACAAACACACAAACAACCAAACAAACAAAAACCGCCAGGTGTGGTTGCAGGCACCTGTAGTCCCAGCTACTTGGGAAGTTTTGCTGTGAGCTAGGCTGATGCCACAGCAGTCTAACCTTGGCAATAGAGTGAGACTCTGTCTCAGAAAATAAAACTACAAAGCAAAAAGACTGTATGAAAATTCTACAGAGACAAGATCCACTTAGCTATACATCCTTATATCCAACAAGCAGCAAACTAAGATATATACTATTTTAAAATTTTATGTGCCAAGGTGGACACAAGGGCAAAAATTGTATCATCTCTGCACTCCAGAGCAATGGAAACTGGTGGAGAATACAAATAAATTAAGCAGATATGTCTTACCTTACAATTCGTTTAATTGCCATATAATTCCCACACTGTTTATGGACTGCCAACTATGTGGCAGGCACTGTTTTAGGAAGAGAGAATTCAGTAAAGATATCAGACGGTGATACCTGCTATGAAGAAAAAATAAAGAAGAGGAGGTGGATAGGAGATTCCACAGAATGGAAGCATTATGATGTTATTAGTATTGAGTGAAATCTCAACTAAGAAGATGGTATTAGAGTAAGGACCTGAAGATGACGAGTGTACAAGAGCCGTCAGGAAAGTATTTAGCTATGTAATATGAAAAACAGAGGCATCACTGGCTGGATACTTTCTGGATATCCCTCATATAAATCATGGAGTTGTCTGAAGGAAAACTAGTAAAGAGAAAGGTATAGTAAGTGCAAAGACCTGAAAACATAAGTATATTTGGCATATTTGAGGAGTGATATGGCAAAAGCAGAATGAAAGGGGAATTCAGCTCAAAGCCCTCAACCACATGGTAATTTTAACCCTGATACTTTTTCCTTCATAGCACTTATCACCATCTGATAGACATTCTATTTACTTGTTTATTATATTTGTTTGCATAATAGGAGAAAGTAAATTGTGTCAGCCATAACAGCTACCACAATGACTTTGCCTTGTACTCTGAATGAAATGCAGATCCCTTGTAGAGTTTTAAGCAAAGGAGTGAAATATTCTGTCATGTTGTAATAAAATCACATCATCTGCTGAGAATAAATTATGGGGGTGGGGGAAACAAGAGTAAAAGCTGGGACACTGGTTAAGAGGTTAGGACAGTAATTCAAGTTCATGATAATGTTGTCCAGGACCAGGATCTTAGTAGTTGAAGTGTTAAAGAATGCTCAAATTTTTGGATGCATTTTGAAGATAGTAACGACTTTATTTGATGTCAGAATAAATGTGGGGTATGAGAGAAAAGGTAAAGTTTTCGATCCAAGAATTTGGAATTATAGAAGTTACCATCAACTGAGATGGGGAAAAAACACAAGTACACGTGGTTTGCAGGGAAGGGAGGAGGTTTATTCAGGACAAGTCTATCAGACTTTACAAATGTGTATGTTAGACAGGCAGTTGGATTACATAAGGTCCTGATACAGAGAAGTATGAGTTGTAGATACAAATTTAAGAGTAATCAGCCAATAGGAAGTATTTGAAACCATGAAGCTTGATGAAGTCCCCTTGAGGGTGAGTATAGTTAGAGAAAAGAAAAGTTGGTCCAAGGTTTGAATCCCGGAACACTGCAATGTTTAGAAAGCCAAGAAAGGGAAGCATGTCCAGGAAGTTGGGGCCATCAACCTTGTCAAATGCTGCTGACAAGTCAAGTAAAAGAGGACAAGAAAACAGCCACTGCCTTTAGCAATAGGGAGGTCATCTCTGTCCTTGAAAAGAGTTTTGCAAGCATAACATTTATGACAGTCTGATTGTGAATGGTTATTTGGAGAATTAGAGTAGAGAGATTAGGTAATAGCTGAAGGGGAAATAGGAATTAAGAGAGGGTTTGTAGGCATGTATGCCAAAAGAAGGGATGCTTTTTAAAAAGGAAAAAAAAATATTCTGCATATTAACTTATCTAATCCTATTCAAACCAATAAAGTGATATCTGTTATTATTCCCAGTTAACAGATGAGAATGATTATAGTGTTGTGGAATGAGTGATTAACGCTGATCAAAGGGATTAGAAAAATTTCATTTGATTTGAAAATTAGATGTAGCTTGATGTTGGTGTAAGACAAACTTCAAAATTCAGAAAAGTGAGGAAATAGCATCTCACATTAAAGGCACAGGATAAATGCAGGTTTGGAGTTGTGAAAGTGTGTATCTTATTAGCCATGAGCAAGGAGCACACCGAATGTAATATGACGATAACGAAAATTTCATATGGCAGCTACAGAGGCCTACCACTTCACTTTGGGACCTACAGAAAGAATCGTAACAAAACTTATTATTGAGATCAGCACCTGTGGCTCACTGGGTAGGGCGCCGGCCCTGTATACCGAGGGTGGCCGGTTCAAGCCCGGCCCCAGCCAAACTGCAACAAAAAAAAGTAGCCAGGCGTTGTGGTGGGCACCTGTAGTCCCAGCTACTCGGGAGGCTGTGGCAAGAGAATCGGCTAAGCCCAAGAGCTGGAGGTTGCAGTGAGCTGTGATGCCACGGCACTCTACCGAGGATGACAAAGTGAGACTCTGTCTCTAAAAAAAAAAAAAAGAAAGAAAGAAAGAAAAGCAAAGAAAGAATAAGAAACTTATTATTGGAAGAATCGGTGGTCTTGCATGTAGGTTCAATTTGCCCCTGCAAAGGTAATAACATTTACTCCAGCTCCAGGACTGACTTATCTGTTGCAGACACAGGATGACTTAATTCTGGTAATTGCAAGCGTATCTGCCAGCCTGTTCCCATGATGTACCCAGCTTTAGCTCCTCATATTATATGATTTGGCTTTTGAACACCATTGGCATCGACTAATTCCCCTGTCCATAGAAATCAGATTTTCCTTAGGGTTTAGACATCAAAGTTAAATTTCAGCAACCCTTTTACCATACAATCACTAGCGATCACAGGTGCCTTCTTAATCACTCTTACTGATGCCATATGAAGCAACATCCCATCAAGCCAGGTGACAGCACCACTGGTTTTGTTTTGACTTTGCTACCACTTTCATTTACTAGCAGAAATGCATATTGAACTAGGACTACTGGTTTCAATATTGGCTCAGTGGAGAATGTGGTTCAACCAACAGTACTCGCAGCCACCAAATCAGGTCCCACACTGTTTGCTTGAATAGGAAATACTTAAACTTCGGGTGCTGCCACCAGGCTTTCACTTAATGTTTCAAGAACCATAGCTGGTGTAATTTTGTGTTCTTGTGTAACTTTTTGGTTTCAAAAGGGCTCATCAATTCATGGCTGCATTAATAAAATGTGGCATATGTCTACTGTGGAGTACTACTCATCCATAAAAAAGAGGAATTAATACTTTTTACAACAATTCACATTGAACTGGAGGCCATTGTCTTAAGTGAAGTCTCTCAAGAATAGAAAACAAACACCACATGTGTTCACTTTTAAATTGGAACTAACTGATGAGGACGGATATGTGTCAGAGAAACAAAACTCAGTGGAAATCAACCAGTGGGAAGGATGGGAGGGAGAGGGACAAAATGTACCAATGGGTACAATTAACATTTATTTGGGTGATGGAATCCCTATAGGTGGAATTCAAGTGATATAAAAGAGATCCATGTAACATAAAATTTTATACTCCCTTAATATTTTGAAATAAAAAATAAAGTTATTAGGAACAGCTCGAGAAATTTCTACTGCTTCTGCTATAATTCCAACCAGCTTCTCCAGCAAAAGTACTAAACCAAGAATGTTCATATAGATTCTTTTTGGTGAATTGATCAGAAATCAACCTCACTACAAAGGAAGTTACCTATAGAACTGACTAGGGTTCTACCTGCAGAACTGACACTAGAGGACAGAGAGTGCTATGTGTGGAGCAGAGCAGAGACGGAGGTAGTTGGAACAAGGAAGAAGAAAGTTAAAAGCTCCATCCCTGAGTTCATATTCAAGACAAGAGAAGACGAAATTAGTGACACAATATCTGTCACTGACAGACAAACTCAGTAGTAAGGATAGGAAGAGAAGTTGAAAGAGAAATGTATAAAGAAAATTATACTTATTGAGGACCTACTACAAGATCCAACTCTTTAGCTAAATACATTAAACCTTATAGCAAGTCCATGAAGGAGAAAAACGCAGCTCAGAGAAATTACACAACTTATCCAACATCCTATTTTTAGAAAGTAGTCGGCATAGACTGAATTATGTTCCCACTTCAATATTCGTATGCTGAAGCCTTAATCCCTTCTATGATAGAACCTAGAGATGGGACTTTTGGAAGATAAGATAACTTGGTTAGAGAAGATCATGCCCCATGGTGGGAATTATATTATGTTCCTTATAAGAGGAGGAGATACTAGTATCTCATTCTCTTTCTCTCTTTCTCCTGAAATAGATCTTTAAGCTAGGAGGAAAAGATGCATGTAACGGAAAGGCAGCAAGAAAACCTTCACTAGAGCTCAACTAAGCTGGCACCTTGATCTTGGACTTCCAACCTCTAGAAGAATAAGAAAAAAAAATCTCTTGATTAAGCCAATCAGCCTACACTATTTTATTATGTCAGCCTAAGGAAATAGATGTGATGGTACAAATATTCATAGTTGTATTCAGAATGTTGAAAATGTCAAGGCCAAGTTTGTCTCACTCCAATGTTTATATATTTTTTCACTTACACTTTCCACATGCACTTAAAGAAGTTGACTAAGTCACATGAACTCCGAAGATTGCTAAGTCAAGAGCTAAGGGTGGTAGTTGCTGTAGTCTTCATAAAGATTTACCATAAGAATGTCCATTCTTCACCAAAGATTGTTAGACTACATTTCTTTTTAATATATAATTATCCTAATTTTTCTTGAGTCCTAATAATCCTCATGATGACATAGATATCTATATTGATACTTAACAGAAAGTCCTGAACTGCTAGGTTTTTTTTTTTCTTCTTCTTAAATCCTCTTACTCTGCTAAATTGTGACTGGAAAGGCTTTTACCACACTGCTGTGCTTTTAAAACCTTGAAACCCTAAATTTATTGATCCCCACTTCAATCCTGGTGTTTTACACTTCCAAATATGCCACTCAACCATAATCCCAAATAAGCTCTTTTCCTTCACTGGGGCATCTAATGCCTCTATTATTTCTATTTCTCCAAATCCCTTGGCCATATTCTGGCTATGGTTTCTGTTCAGTGTAGATGTCCCTTCAGGGCTCTTTTTAATAACTCCTAGGACCAGGAGTGTTTTCCTGTGCCTGCAAATTGAAATGACATGAAAAGCTGGTAAAAATACCAATACCCAGACCCTACACCAGAGCATATGGCTATGAATGTCTGGCCATCTAGACTACAGTTTTTAAAAGCTATCCTGATGACTTTACATGTATAGAGAGGGTTCAGAACAATTGGCTCTCAAGTCTTGGACCATAAAGTTATTGGTATAAATCCAACAATTTTTGAGGGCTCTAAGAAGTGAATATGTGAGTAAGTGAGTATGACTCACACGCAAAAGTACAAAATAATGATAATGCTATGGTTAAAACAAACTTTTTCTTCTGGCGGGGATATAAATTTAACCATATTCCTTGAGTCATGATGTCTTTCTGTCAAGTGTTTTATTAATAAACTGATAATAAAAATACAAATAAAGTTATTAAGACCTATTTAAATTTAAAGGATATCCTGAGATTCTAAATTGTTGGTATCAATTTGCTACTCATGGTAGTATTTCCTAAAGAGTTTGATTCCAAATAAGTTTGTAAACACAATATACGATTTTTCTTCTTCTAACTTTATAATGCACAATATATTAATAGCTCTGAGAAGCTCTGAAAAAAATAATAAACTTTTAATATTGCTTCATCAGCATTCTCAAACTTATTTGAGCACAAAACATTTCCTCAGTCTCAAGAGATATCATTTTCCCAAGATATTTCTAATACTCAACCTAGGATAGCTACAGAAGGGAGAACATAATGAAACCCCAGATGCTTGCTTTCACAATGACAGCACTTTTGCAAGTGGTACAATTATCTTTACAACAAAGAATTGTTCACTTTCAAATGTGGTTTTCAAGGTTAAAGGAATTGAATCCTTGCTTTTTGCTTTCTTAGAATTAGATACTGGTAATGATAATAATAATAATAATAGTGAAACTTATGTCACATGCCAAACACCTTTTTAAGCAATATATATGTATGTCCCTAACTTTGGAAAGTAGTTACCGTTATTATCATCCTTATTTTAAAAATGGGAAACTAAACTAAATATTGTTTATGAAACTTACTCAAGATCATAAAGTTAAAAAGTGACAGAGATGGGTTTTTAATCCAAGTCTATGACTTCAAATCCCTTCTCTATGTTAGAGTCTCTCTGTGTAAGAGATATATAAAAATTTATTCAGCTACACACATATACTAAGAAACTAGATCTCAAATTTATATTTAAATAAGATCTAAATCTTACATTGCAGGGATATAATTTCAAATCTGGTGTGAATAGATGAAACTTTCATTCGTTAAAAGAGAAACTTTTATTTATTAAAAGTGCATTGGATAGTACAATTTAAGGAAGGTGTCTCTAGCTTGTATCGGATCTGTATTTCCATACAAACCTAATGTAACAACATATCCATGGTTAATTTCTGTAGGAAGAACAAGAAATAGGCATCTTTATGCAATTAGTAGCCAAATTCTAATGCTTTTGCTTACCTGTACTTAACATTTGATATATAAATTCTGCCTTCTACCATTTAATTTTTGATGTTTCTACTTCCTGCTTTTGTACAAGAAAAAGTAGAAATTTTAAATTGATTTACCACTTACTAAGTCTTCTCATAAAACGTTCATAGGAGTTTGAAAGCAGCAAACTAATGAATGATGAGGATCTGAGTCCTAGAGGAGTAAAATGACTTGCCAACAGTTATGCATTGAATTTTGTCCTTGACTTGTCCTCAGATGGATAATGATTGCCTCTTGCTTCTGTTTTATTATTAATTAATTGATTGATTGATTGATTTTTCTTAGTGCATAAAACTAGAAGCCTGTACAGGCATACACTGTTCCATGTAGCTGGGGGGGTGGAGGGGCAGCATGAGAACAGTTCAGCCCCTGTTCTGTTTCCCAGAGTCTTTTTATTGGGTACGAGACAGAGTACAGGTGCAAGGATGCACAGCAGTCAGTCGTCAGCACTCAAGGTTAAGAATGAGAGAGGGGACGTTACAGCCCCCAGTAAGGTTGAGTAAAGGATAAGCAAGGACATAGGATGGTGGAACATCTGAGGTGACCAGATAAGGGTGCCATTGGAAGAGAGAGCTGGGGGAGCAACTCTCACATCCTCAGACAGACATCTCAGCTTCGATGGCCTCAGCTCACCAGCACTGCTGATTTCCACATGGACATTCCCCTGACTGAGCACATTATCCTAAGTTGGAAGCTCTGTGAGGAATTCAGCCTGTCCACCTCCCACATAGTACCCATTTTATTTATTTAAATGGGCCATTCTTCAGGTTCTAGTAGGGTATTAGGAAAAAGAGTGAAAAAAGGAATACAAAAGGAATATAAATGGAATAAAAAGGAAAACATGTGACCATATTTGTCTGTCCATGTTAGAAAGTCTTTGGTGGCCGGCACCTGTAGTCCCAGCTACTTGGGAGGTGGAGGCAGGAGACTCGCTTGAGCCCAGGAATTGGTGGTTGCTGTGAGCTATAATGCCACAGCCCTCTATCCAGGGTGACAGCTTGAGACTCTGTCTCAAAAAAAAAAAAAAAAAAAGAAAGAAAGTCTTTGGGACATTGATTGGTTTTAATCTCAAGGAAATTCATTTACAAGGTTTTGATTAGCCTCATTCCCATGTTAATTTGGTGTGACAAATTAGTGTGACAATTTAGGCCCTCCTGACTCGAGACATTCCGAAATAGCCAAAATTGCCTGACTGTATCCACCACCTGGCCTGCTCATGTCTAACTAACTGCCTAATTTAACATTTCCCCTCTGATTTACAGAGCCCAAATCTTTGGGAACAGGGTCACTGACTGCTCTGACTACTTCGTGGCTGAAAAAGGGTGGCGTGGGTAGTGGGCCCTGCAATCAGCTCTCTGTCAGGGCAGGGGTGGACGTCCATTCAGAGGGCTGCAGTGAATGGTGTGCAGTTATTTGTAAACATGGATGCTTTCACACAGATGGATGCCTGGTTGTTATTGTAAATGTTGACTCCCAGCGATGACCAGAATCTGTAAGCAGATAGCCTTTAAGGGGGAAGAAATAAATTTCGTTATGTAGTTGAAAATACAGGGTTTGAAAATTAGAATTGCTTAATATGTGACTCTTCCCCCCTGATTACCTTTTTAGTACAAACACAAGGGAAGAAATTTAAGTTTTGTAATATAATGTCAATTAAAAGAAGTCATTTGTTAAGAATATGCCCAGTTACTTTTTTTTTTTTTAATTATTTTTTGTTGAGTCATAACTGTGTACAATAATTCAGTCTTGGAGTACAGTGTGTGGGCTTCCCATACAATCGGAGATATTTTTATCAACCTGATTAATATAACATTCATGATATTTTCTCATTTACTATGTGAAAATAATTTTGATCCGTATTTAGAAGATTTCTCCTGACCCTTCACATATGCACCACAAGTGTGATCTCATCCTTTATCCTCTCCCCCCACCCTCTCGCTCCCCTTCCCTCCCTCCCCCATTTCCCCATCTTATTGTGCAATTAGTGGATTGTAGCCTTCGCTTGAAAGATAAAAATTTGCTTCATATTAGGGG
>CAUYRH010158806.1:0-29365 GCA_963574655.1 Perodicticus potto | reverse complement strand
ACGGGGAAAGACCGGGAGAGGAACGGAGAGAGCTTCTCTCTCCCTACTTGAAATCTCTCCCACTACCAGGAGCTTTGGTGTTTTCTGTATTCTTTTCTGTAAATCAATTCTGTCTTGTCACGGACGGGTGGGGGGGGGGGGAAATAATGTAATGAAGAATAATAAAATACATGTATTTAAAAAAAAAAAAAGAACTTATTATATTTTAAGAATATTAACTCCTTGCCTTATAACATTTTCGCAAATAATCATTTGTCCTGTGACCTTTCAGTGTTGTATCATGTGGAAGTTTAACTTTATGTAATCATACCTATTGATCTTTTCCTGAATGGCTTCACTAGTCTCATTCTCTATTCCTTCTCCAGTATACAGTTATTTTACTTTGTTACTTCAGTAGCTGTGTAATATGTTTTGGTATCTGGAAAGGCAAATACTCCATCATTAGTCTTGTTTTGCAACTTTTCCATTGCTTTAGCTAATCTTATGTATTCATTTTTGCTTCCCAATGAAATTTTAAATGTTTTTGTCAAGTTTCCCCAAAATTTCTATTGTTATTTTGATTAGAAATGCCTTAAATGTATAAGCTAATTTGGTAAAAGGTCTCAATAATGAGACCTTTTATACAGAAACAAAGTCTGTGTATTTAGATCTTTTGCATTCCTCTGTAATGTTGTACTTTTGTTTATATAGCTTTTATTCCTGTTATGTTAAATATTGTGTATGTTTAATGTCTATATTACCTACCTAAATTTATTTGATTTAAATAGAATATGTAAATATATAAGATAAAAGGGATAAAATTATAAAAGAGTTTTTTTCTCACTATTCAATGGCTATCACTGGCTGACTTTTGTATATTAATCTTGTTTTCAGGAATTTCATCATATAATCTTTTTAAATAAATTATTTTATATATGAATACTGAAGCTTAAAATCAAAGAATTGGTTAACAGAATGACTTAAGTTACAGTAAATCTATGCCTTGACTTATTTGGGGAGTATCCTTTTGTAGTTGTTATATATTATTATTGCCATACAATTACTGCTTTGCAACAACCTATGAATAGATAGAGAAAGAACACTTGGCATTATAATGCAGTTACAATTTGATGCTTTTATTATTTCCTATGAACCAGTAGAGGAATCCACTTAATAGTCCATATAGCTGTCATTAAGAGAAAACCAGAAGGCAAAGGGTGTTGGCAATTTTAGTTTCATGCCTTAATTTACTTTTCATATAATTTTCAAAACATAGCACATGAAACACAAGTTTGAGTTAAAGAATCTGTATTTTTATCAAAGTAAAAATTATTTTAAAAATTACTTGAATAAATCCAATCAACCTCACTGTTTTCAGAAACATTCTACCTTACCTTAAACAAATCCCAAGAGAATTACTTTATACTTCACTTTTGCAAAGGGGCCCTTTGCTTCTCTAGGTAAGTAGGTACAGACAGCACTAAAGTAATGAGTTTGCATACAAATCCCTAATGGATGAAAATCGGCAAGTTTTTTTGCACCTGAAAATTATTTCTACTCTAAAAAGCACTTAAGGTTCATATATTCTTGTAAGAATTTTTATATGCCTAGAAGAATTATGAAATGAATTATTATTAACTCCCTCTTTTTTTTAAGCTAAAGACTCAGTCATAGTCTTAGGACCTGGTTAGGTATGCTCTGGTATGTAGGAGTCAGACCATAAAGACAGTATGAAAGGCTGAGGCTTAGAGTTGTTCAAGTTGTTGATGTGGGGCAGGATCTACAGGAGAAACCCAAAAGCAATCCTGGAAAGAAGTATAGGCAGGCAGAATTTTCTATCTATCCAAATGGGGTGGGCGGCACCTGTGGCTCATCGAGTAGGGCGCCAGTCCCATATACTGAAGGTGGCGGGTTCAAACCCAGCCTCGGCCCAAATGCAAAACAGAAAAATAGCAGGGCGTTGTGGCGGGTGCCTGTAGTCCCAGCTACTCAGGAGGCTGAGGTAAGAGAATCGCCTAAGCCCAGGAGTTGGAGGTTGCTGTGAGCTGTGTGACGCCATGGCACTCTACCCAGGGAGATAAAGTGAGACTCTGTCTCTACAAAACAAAAACAAAAACAAATGGGGTTTCCACAATCTGGTTTGGCCTTTGTCTCTTGGCTCAGCCCCTCAAGTTCTATCTGTGTTCACTGCTTCTTTGCCTTCACTCTGCAAAGTCTAGATGTCCCTGCCACAGTCTCTGTCACTCTGTGACCTGCAGGTACTGCAAAATCTGTAAAGAGGATGCTGGGATAACACAGGAGCCAGAAATGGAACTGCTGACATTCAGGGATGTAACCACAGAATTCTCTCTGGAGAAGTGGGAATACCTAGACACTATTCAGCAGTTTGTATGGAGATGTGATGTTAGACAACTACAGAAACCTGTTCTTTGTGGAATTTGCTGTCTCTAAGCTGAACCTGGTTACCTTTTTGAAACAAATGAAAGAGGCTTAGAATGCGAAGAGAAAGGAATCATTGGAGAAATACCCAGCACTACATTTTTTTTTTTTTTTGAGACAGAGTTTCATTAGGTTGCCCTCGGTAGAGTGTCCTGGCTTCTCACAGCAACCTCAAACTCTTAAGCTTAAGCGATTCTCTTGCCTCAGCCTCCCAAGTAGCTGGGACTACAGGTGGCCATCACCATGCCGGGCAATTTTTTCCCCCCTTTGTTATTGTTCTAGCTGGCCCAGGCCAGGTTCAAACCCACCAGCCTTGGTGTATGTGGCCAAAACCCTACCCACTGAGCAATAGGCGTCGTCTTTTTTTTTTTTTTTTTTTGAAACAGAGTCTCACTCTGTTGCCCTGAGTAGAGTGCCATGGCATTATCATAGTTCACAGCAACCTCAAACTCTTGGGTTTGAGCAATCCTCTTGCCTCAGCCTCCTCAGTAGCTGGGACTGCAGGTGCCCACCACAATGCCCAGCTAGTTTCTCTATGTGTTAATAGAGATGGGGTCTGGCTTTTGCTCCTGAACTCAAGCAATCCACCCACCCCGGCTTCCCAGAGTGCTAGGATTACAGGCATGAGCCACTGCTCCCAGCAGCAGCACTACATATTAAAGGAAGCAATGGCCAATCTTTTGAAAGCCCCAGAGAAACCCTGGACTTTGGGTATAGGACTACACTGAATTATATGTTCAGTCAAGAGTTTCTAAAGATCAGAGATTTAAAATTGAGGATATTTCTAAATGTGATCAGTTTGATGAGTCTTTAATTAGAACTTTATTATTATTCTATCCAAAGGGGTGTTAGCAAATAGCAGGTGGTAAACTAGGTTGGAATCCATTCTATAGAAAAACATGAGCAAGTCTATAAAGGTATAAGTGTACAATAATGTTCATGTAGTGCTTTATGTAACATTAAAAAACTGCAAAAAGTCTAAATGATATCAAAAAATGGTGAAGATAAATAATAGCACATTTACATTATGAAATACAGTACAACCCAGAAATGAATAAGGCAGCACTATGTGAACTGTACTGACTTGGAAAGATACTTAACAGTATACTATACTATCAGTGTGCTGTTCCATTTTTAACATAAGAAAAAAAAAGGAATTTGGAGAACAGTGTGATGATCTTATATTTGTACAGGGAAAGAAAAGTATTTAGGGCGGCACCTGTGGCTCAAAGGAGTAGGGCGCCGGCCCCATATGCTAAAGGTGGCAGGTTCAAATCCAGCCTTGGCCAAAAACCGCAGGGGAAAAAAAAAAAAGGAAAGAAAAGTATCTAGTTTACAGAGTCAATTACTTTGCATCCTTTTATAATGACAATGCTTTTACAATGAGTACATATTCTTTCATGCTAAAGTACAAGTCTGGTGAAAATGATCTGATGCCAAACATGAAATACTGTGGTCAATCTGGACTTTCTTCAGAGGATTTATTTTTCTTCTAAAGGACACGTGACTTGTAACAGTTAAAAGAGACACATGAAATAGTCTTTTTACCTTCTGAAAATGTATTTATTTTCCAAACATTTATTGGGTATATTAGACTCTGGGGATAAAAAAAGACGAGTGAGAGATTATTACCTCTGTCTTGAAGAATCAAAAGTATAGTTCATGGGCCAGACCAGTATACAAAAAAGTACAACAAAGTGTTGAAGCTACTGTGACAGAAGTGTATGTAGGGATAATAATGACAAGGAAAGGAAACATATTATTCTTCTTGAAGGAAAAGACAACAGAAAAGAGTTAAATTTTAAAGATAATGTGTTGGCAAGATAGACAAGAGGAGAAAGGGAGTAAATATAAAAGTTTATATACACATAGCATCTATGTCAGATATATAAAATCACGCACACACACACACACACACACACTTAAGCGGAGTATTTTTGGATAGCATGCTACCAAAACAATATTCAAAGCTATAATTTTTCCAACATTCACCTAACATAACTGTTTCCTAAGCTAGCTGAAATTGATTTAAGTTTTGGCTATTTTGCAAACTGTTTTTCTAAAAAAAAAAGTACACAAAAAATTTTTTAAATTATATTTAAGATCCTATTTTATTTCTTAATTAAGAAGCAAACTGCCTTATAAAGGCAAAGACATTATGCTTCTGCTGCTTAAATTCTGACATTTTTCTAAAAGTCACTTTATACTATAGTTCCAAACTTTAAACATGCTTCAAGTTCAACACAAATATACCCCTAACACAATACAGTCTATTTTCATAAAAGAACTGAATGGTGCTAACATCTAGATGTTTTTAATACTGCTTTTAAAGAGCACTGTCTCCTTTGCCACAAACTAGTAAGCAAACATTATCTCTTAAGGAATAGCAACATGCCACAGACATACAGAGAAACATGGTTTACCTCGTGAAGCGTGAGATGTTTCCCATCCTTTCTCTTTGAGTCAAATCTGCCATATATTGCACTGTATTTCCGGATTTCCTCTTCTTTGTGTGGATCATCATCGCTCATCTCAAAGATGTGACCAATCATTTTGGCCAACTTCTTGTTGGTTTTTAGCAGCTCTTTCACTTCGTTCAAGTCACTTTTGGGCAGCGTGGGGGCCATTCGCTCCACACACTCGGCCACAGAGAGTGCAGCAGCAGCATCCAGAGCCTCGCTGCTTTCCTTTGGGGAGGCTGGGGAGCCCAGGTCTGCTGGGGACAGACTGTGCTCACTCTCAGTGGCATGGGGGCCTTGCCAGAGTCTGGACTCGCCAATGCTCTGCAGTGCCAAGCTCCCCACCACATCTGACTTCCCCTGTCCCAAGCTCTGCACACAGGTGGTGGCAGCACATTTGGGGATTTTTAAATGAGGTTCCCGAGCATTGCTACTCCTTTCGTAACTACTGCAGGATATTCCCAGCCATGTTGGTGATCCTTCTGGTAATTTGTAAATAGGTATGCTACTGACAGGAAGGGAAGTCAGTGGCTGATTGAAAAGGCCAGGGTTTGTAACCCAGTCTCTCAAAGCCTTTTGAAGCCTTCTAACATGAAGTGGCTTGCTAGCCATGCCAACGAGCGCCATGATTTCCAAAAATTCCTCTTCTCCAGCTTCACAGAGTTGCTGGACATCATCACCACCTTGTTGGATAAAGGCATCAAAATAAGAAAGTAGATTGGCTTTTTGTAATATTCTATACAACTGTAACTCCCCCAGGGTCCTGGGTAAGGCTGCAGCCATTACTATGGATGGGTTTAACCTGCACCAAAAAAAAAAAAAAAAAAAAAAAAAGAGAGAGAGAGAGAAAGGAAAAAGTCATCACATTTGCTTCAAACTTCTTAAACCAAATAAATGAGACATTATAGAATGTAAGAATGAAACATAAGAAAAACGAGGAGCATTTTGCATAGCAGTTAAGGAAGAATTCTCTCTATATACTTTATCTAATTTTGCACTCCTAATAACCCTAAAGGTCAAGAACCAAACTGAGCTACTCCCCTAACAGAGAACAACTCATAAGGAGGAGTCTGGGGATTCAAACAAAGGCTCCATATCCCAACTGTCTATACAGTTTGTTCTGGCATGGTGTGGACACAGAGGTGGTATGAAGGATAATAAAACTTAGTAGGATGTAAGAAGTTGAGTATACTACCATTTGCTGAACACTAACTTTGTGCTATGCAATATGATAAACACTTCACTTTCTATATACCTAATCCTCACAACAGCCCTGTGAAATAGGTATAGTTATTCTTATTTTATAAGGAAAAATGAGCAAGATTAGTCTGGCAGATAAAGGAAGAGAGATTCCAGTATGAACTGGAGATAAGAAAATAAAAAGTGGTATACATATTTTGGAACCAATAAAAAAGAGGCAACAGAAATTTAAACAAGTGACAAGACTTAGTGGTAAGTTAGAATAAGTGATGAAGAAAGGGTAACAAGTTACCATTTGTTGATACTTTCAAAGGTTTGAGGAAAAGAAGTTATAGGTAACTAAGATTACATAGCTGAGTCCAGAATTCTGACAGATGATACTGAAAAGGAGGATGGGATTCCCTTTCAAACACATGGCACATGGTAGAAGGCTTGTGCAGAAATGCCCCACACACAAAGTAACAGACTGGAATCTAAGTATGTACCAGGGTTAGACAAGTACAGATGAAAAGAGAGAGGTGAGCCCTCTCAAGCAGCAGCAGAAACCCTAAGACAGAGATGAGGAAGGAACATACTTTTAGAGCCCTTGCAAGACAGAGAACTCTATTTTTAAAGAGATAGAACAAGATCCCACCAAGTACTTCTTGCACTCTCATCAGACTTTAAAAGATGTTCAGTTACCAAGAGACCTCACATGTACAATGAGGAGATGACCAAGTACTTCAATTTAGGAGAAACACATAAACTTGTAATCAATGTATCCTTAAGATTAAAAAGACCCTGTGGCCCTCTGTGGAGAAAATAACAAAAGGCATACACCAGAGGAAGAGAGAAAATCTGCTCTCAACTCCAACAGTGCAGAGCAGTAGTTCACTGGAGGGAAATAAGCAGAGGGATATTAGGAACATCCCTGAAAGCCAAAGTCACCAAAACTGGGACTTCTGTTTTATACCATCAGCCAGGACGCCACACCAATTCTAGTCTCAGTCACTCCAAGGAGCATGGGCCTCCCTAACACTGTAAAGACTGATTACTGGGAGGCTTCACATCCTGTCATTCACAGTCTGTTCTGGTCAACTAGCAAATTCCTCAAATTTTATGGCTCTTTATGTGCAAGGAAGAGTCTGTAAAAGCCTAACCAGGTGACCTGATGACTCCCCAAGAGACACAAAAAAGAACGAATGAGGGCCCAGTAGCTTCTGCTGACATCCAAGAAATCACTTGGGGTGCTTTTAAAAGTGTAATTTCCCAGGTCACTTAGCTGCATCTCAGGAGACTTGGATGATTTAGCAAATGTGGCAAACTGCACAAGGAGATCCCTATTTAATAAATCCTCTGGGTGTCATGAACTCCTACAGGTTCTGTGATCATCAAGGTTCTCTAGGTACACCTTCATGTCATGTCAGTCCTGTAAATAAAAACATTCTTGCATTTTCTAAATCTTCTAATGGAAGATCTGCTTGTCCTCCCACTCCAGGAAGGTCTATCATCCAGCTGGACACTAATCCACAAAAACACAGTTCTCAGGAGATACAGACTCAAATTTAAGTCTATATTAAACTACACTATAACAGATAGAAAGGCTTCCAGGTAGTGACTGAAGTAAAAGAATGGAAATTTTACTTTCCCATTATACAACTCAGGCAGTTGTTCCATATGCTTTCAACTCAAGAGTATCATTCTTTTCTTTTTTTTTTTGAGACAGAGTCTCCCTCTGTGGCCCTGGGTAGAGTGCCCTGGCATCTTCATAGTTCACAGCAACCTCAACCTCTTGAGTTCAAGTGATTGTCTTTCCTCAATCTCCCAAGTAGGTGGAACTACAGGCACCTGCCACAATGCCCGACTAGTTTTTTTTTTACATTTTTAGTAGAGATAGGGTCTTTGCTTGCTCAGGCTGGTCTCGAATTCCTGAGCTTAAGCAATCCACCCACCTCAGCCTCCCAGAGTGCTATAATTATAGTCGTGAGCCACTGTTCCCAGAGTCAACTCAAAAAAAAAATTTTTTTTTTGTAGAGACAGAGTCTCACTTTATCGCCTTCACCCTCAGTAGAGTGCTGTGGCGTCACAGCTCACAGCAACCTCCAAACTCCTAGGCTTAGGCAATTCTCCTGCTTCAGCCTCCCAAGCAGCTGGGACTACAGGCACTCGCCACAACGCCCGGCTATTTTTTTTTTTTATTTGTTGCAGTTCGGCCAGGGCCGGGCTTGAACGCCACCGGGTTCAACGGGCAGACACCCTACTACAGGCGCCGCCCAACTCAAGAATATTAAAAAAAAAAAAATAGATAAACACATAATAATCTTTTTCAAAAGAGAACTGTAGCTATGCAAGGTTTATGGAATGATCAATTAGCTCACCACATGTACTCCCCAGATTATAGAATAGAGGGATGATTATATGAGAAAATATGGGAGAATAGAGTTTTTAAATCTTTTTATGAGCAAGAAAAATGTGTTAGACAAGCAAAAGACTTAAGAAAAAAGGAACTAAAAACTGAAACAGGTTTTATTCTTCTGAGATAAAGAAATGATTTTAGAAAACAGTAATGTTTCAAGTTTTATCCTTTCTCATCTTTACCCACAAAAAAAGAAAAACCTCTATTTCCTCAAAGAAAACCCTATGTATAGGTAAGAAAGTAGTTCAGAATATACTATCTCCATAAAGATTGACCACACCAATTGTACCTGTCCAAACTCAAGACAACAGATTAAACATAACTAAGCAAAGCATTCAAGAATCCTGGGAGGCTTTGAAAGCCCACACTTACTGCTGGGAAAGTTTTCTCCTTAAGCTTCTGCTTTACGAGAATGTTTCAGTTTCCTTCCAAAGCCCACTGTGATAATTTATACATCCACCCCTTCACACATTAACTTGAAGTGATTTAAAGAAAACTTTTATAAGATTTTCTTTTTTCGTGAAATCTGTCACCATTCATGCTTTGACAGCATAAAGGTCAAATAAGTCAAAAGAAAGCTTCTACCTGCATCTCTGCAACCTGCAGTAAACACTAAAAAGGACCCCACCACAACACTATACACAGGTAGTTCATCACATAATAAACCACTCAGCTGAAAACTGTTTCCTGGCCTTTTCAAGATATCTTGAACAACCATGCTGAGTCTGACCTTTTTATGATTTCCACTGCTAAGATAAAGCAGTTATTCATTCTTACTGCATTCAAAAGCTAAACCTGAGGCCTTGCTGCAGGTGTACAGCAAACTTCCACTTACGGCAGCTTCAATGTTCCTCACCCTGCTCAGTCCAATAAAAAAAAAAAACCCAGTATTAGGAAAGAGGAATCCAACTTTAATAAATTAGTTCAAGACCATTAGTTGTTGTTTGTTATTCATTGCTTTTAAATGGTAATGATTTGTTCCAAAACCTTTTTTTAAAAAATCTCACTTTTACTTCTTATACAGTAGCAACAGTCATTTGCCAAATTCAAACAATGCTAAGTGAAATAAGGAGCTAGTCTGATCCAGAAAATCTTACTATCAACCCATTTCCCTATGAGAAATAAGATTTCCCTGACATTCTCCACACTGGGACATGTGGGTTTAAGACAGGAGAGAGGCCCTTAATGGTCACTAGTGAGACTCACCTACTTCAGTCCCACCAGCTTTCTGGTCTCACCACTCTATCAAAACTCTCAGGTAATACTGAGTTATCCTCCCACCCCCTCAGCCTCTCTCTCACCAGTCTCTCCGCTGCATGACATCATTCCCTGAGCCCTCCTTCCCCTGACTTTGGTAATGCTATATTGTTTTCCCTACCTTTCCTTTCTATATTCTAAATCCAAGAATTCCTTTAAGTTTTATTTAGATCTCTTCCTATTTTCTGTCCAAATTCTCCCTTGATGATCTCACCCACTCCCAGGCTCTAATTATCACTATAGGCAGATGACTTCCAAATCTACCTGTAGTTTGGACCAGTGGCTCATGGACCAGGGTCATGAAGTTACTACAAAGTGTTCTCAGGTCCAAAGGCACACCAAGCACGTACTACTGAGTGAAAAAGATGCTCACCATGTATCTGCTTTGCAAATGAAGTTAAATGGACACTTCTGTGATTTAATAAAATACAAACTCATTTAAAAGTATAACTAAATTTGTTTCGTCATTATATATATTCTCAATCTAAACGTTATCGTGAATATTCAGTTTTTTTATTTAAAAAGTAATCTTTATGCCTGAAAAGTTTGGAATCATCAGTCTGATTCATTCTTCCAAACTATAATTTGGCATCCCATCTGGGGGATTATTAAAATCTCAAATCTGATACATCCAAAAGCAAGTATATTACCTTATCTTGCTCTCTTCTTCCAGATTCCCAAATTTACTCTTCCCAATTCCCACAGCTTGCACTACCTCTGATTCCATCTTTGTTTTTTCCTTTTCCTTCCTCAAATCTCCATGTTTTTAGGCCACACCACCATGCTTTTCTTTCTCTGCCTCAAAAGCACCTAATTCTAGTGTTCTTTCTTTCCCTAACTTTTAAAACAGTTCATCTTCAATAGACTCCACACTGCAATGCCAATTTTACCTTTCTAAGGGACGGGCAAAGGCACTTTACCCATCTGTGCAAATTTCTCCACTACACAGAGAAAGATATCCAAAATACCCATATACAAGGTCCGACAATTAAGTTTCCAAACTCATCCTACAAACAGTGCTACAAACCTCATCACTGAATCACTATGGTCACCTTCAAGGTACTCCCCAGGGGAAGCTGTGCACTGATGCCAGCACCTAGTCCACCCTTCAAAGCAATTTTGGAACTCTTATTCTGGAATGGTCATCAGAGCTATCATTTACAATGTCAATGAAGTTCATAAACTCATCCTAGAAAAAATGGCACATACCTCATTCCTGACTATCACTATGGTCACCAGATGGCCAAGGGGAGTACTTTGAAGGTAACTGTAGCAATTCAGCAATGAGGCATGTAGCACTTTTTCTAGGATGAGTTTGTGAACTTAACTGACTACATGAGCAACCCAGACCCTAAGCCACCTCTCCAGACTTCTCTCTCTTCTTTAACATGACCCTAAACCCTGCCGAGCAGATACATGGGCATTCCTCCAATGTGCCTCCCACTTTCCTGCCTGTGTCAGGCATCTGCCTCCCTCCAACCTCCATAACCTTTTCCAAAAAGCCTTTCCTACACTCTCTAGCTGCAGGTGTCCTCTTTCTTCTCTGAAACACAATACTTTTTCCTCTCTCATTTTTTACACTTATTGAAATGTACCAGCACTGAACCAGTTCCAAGGATACAAAGAAAAGATGGTCCTTCATGGAGAATCAGGTGGGAGAGAGGAGACAATCAAGAAGCAGACACTTAAACACTAAGATGAATGCTATGCAATGGTTAAGGAGCCAGAAAACAAGGCAGACAACTTACCTAGTCTCTGCAGAAAAAGTTACTGTTAGGTTATAAACACCTTGAGGAAGGGAACTAGGTCCTATTAATTGTTCTTTCTTTTTTTTTTTTTTTTAGTATAATAGTGGAACTTTATTAATGTCCTTCAAATGCAATATATAACATACATAAATTATATATATAATTATTTTCAATGATTTCCTAAACTATTTCTACTCTATCTTTAATAAGAATTTCAGGTTATGACACTTTCTGGGAGGTGCATGTCCACAGTGGTAAGGCTGTGAGCAAAAAGTACCTGAGCCACAGAATGATGTGTGTCAAGATGGTGACACGTGTGAATTTGTTGGCTACCGCTTTAAACAGACCTGCAGAGAGTGCTCTCAGAGTTCTGTTAGTTGGACGTTATATTAATAGAACATCTCTGCAGCTTAAAGATGGAATTATCTCCTGGAGAAGTCTACCAAAGGAAAAAAGGGGAAGGAATTTGACTAGCGTCCTCCCGCCTACTATTTTTGTTAGCTAAGGTGAACAGCACTGCAGCTCATTCACTCTGCCGGGCTCCCCATCACAGTATTGCACCCAAATCTGAAAGCAAAAAAGCATCTTATGATGGGTGCTGACCATAATGGAAAAGGCAATGCACTATATCTAAACAGGTGTACTAGATTTATGCTCAATACTTAAATTTTTTTAATGCTGTAAATAAAATCTTTATATTGACACCATTTCTTTGATCAACATTTTTCCAATGAAATTCTCTTCAAATTATATACAAACAACAATTTCCAAAATCAAAGCAAAATAATTGTCTAGTGAAATATCCTTTCCATTTTTATCAAAATTATTAGTTTAATCATATTAAATAATATATAAATAGCACGCCACATTTTATACTCAACTGTAAAAATTCTGACTAAAAAGCATTTAATATGTGAATCAAAAAAGAAAAGTTTAAATATTAGAAAGATTCTTTTTAGGATAACATGTTATAAACTTTTTTATATCATTATTTTCTCTTTTAATTAATCTCCCCCGCTCCTCATTTCTGCTCAAGTGTTTTATGTAGAATAACATCTCTCCAAAGGTTGTTATTGAATGAAAACCAATGTTTGAGTCAAAATCTCACGAGCAACTGTTCATATTTCAAAATGAATGCATTCTGTGTAAAAAGGTGTCCCAATGAACTGCCAGTATAATAAGAGCATCTTGTTACTTTACCTCCAATTCTTTTCATTCCCTCCTCCTTAGTACGTCTTTGTTTATATATTATGTGTGTGAGTCTACCCCCAATACTCGCAGTTTAAAAATTCAAGGTCAGTCATGAGATAGTCTAGGTCTTTTTCTTTTCAAATCCTATAAATTAAACAAAGTATAAGTTATCCTCAAATATCTATCTTATAAATGATCCTCATATTTGGATGGAGTCATAATCACTATTCTTGAGTATTCTCCCCTCCATGCCATACATATAGGAGTCAGTGTTATACACACATACACGAACACAGATAGTATGTATACTGTGTATATAATACTCACACAAGTCACAACGAAGTCTATGGCAGTCAAAGGAAAAGAGATCTTCCAGGAGTGGGAAGAAACCAAGGGCTAACTCCCAGTAAGGCCTGACTTTTTTCATGCAGAGGACTAGAAATTCCTTCCCAATCTAAAATTTTTGCTTTAAAATTATCTTGAGTTAGGCCAGGCGCAATGGCTCACAGCTATAATCCTAGCACTCTCGGAGGGGTCTGTAGCAGGTGTATTGCCTGAGTTCAGGAGTTTGAGACCAGCCTGACCTTGAGCAAGAGTGACATCCCCATCTCTAAAAAAAGCTAGCTGGGCATTATGGCAGGCACCTGTAGTCCCAGTTACTCGGGAGGCTGAGACAAGAGTATCGCTTAAAGAGTTTTAGGTTGCTATAAGCTATGATGACGTTCTACCCAGGGTGACAAAAGTGAGACTCTGTCTTAGAAAAACATTTAAAGAATAAGATAAATAAAAATAAATAAAATTGTCTCAGTTAATAGCAACTCTTACAAACTTACAAAAAATGCAAAACACCTTGGGAAGTTAAGAGCTCATGAGTCATTTGCAGATTAAGGCGAATTAGTTCCACCAGATTCTTTTTCTCTTAACATCTAGACAAGACATGCTGCACGCTGAGGAAATCAAAGAGTGAGAAGGAAAATGGGGAAGAAGAAAATAGGAAATCTGAGGACAGAAACTACACTTAAAGCCTCTGAGATACTGCCAAATTTAGGAGCGTATAGCTGGAAGATACAGTGCCCTAGGGAAGGGTGTAATAGGTCCACTAAAGGTTGAAACTGAAAAAAGTTTATGAAAAGTCAGAATTTCATTTAAGGAAGAATTAGCCTGTGGGAAGTTAATTTTTCTCACTTTTATCCTCATCCTAGAACCTGGAACTCAAGCTAAAATGATTAAATGTGTAACAGTTCAGTCATATTTCGCAGGTTATTTAAGATTTCAGGGTTGGCCTAGGTACTAACTCCTGCATATATATTTCAAGTTCCAAACTCTTTATTTAGGTACACTTACTAGGAAGCATTCAGTGCTGTATCTTAAGTCAAGATACTTTTGGATCTTATTACTATCATAGCTATGAATTAAACATACAGTATTTAATGGATTAATCGTAACTTGGGAAACTAAAAATGTTCTTACCTATTGATCCTTTTTTGAATTCTGAATGAAACTGGAAAAAATTTTTTGAGACTCCTTAAAATTTTACTGAAAGGTATTCAATGTGAAAGATTAAATTTATTTATCAAAAATTTTTAAAAAGTAAATCAGATTTATTTTATTAAGCAATAACTATAATTTAACTATAATTATAGGCAAATACTTTAATCAACAGTCAAGTCATTCAACAAACATTAAGCGCTCTTTAATCACAAGAGTATGTAGGTAATACATATAAATGGTATCATCTTTTCAGAAATTACTCTGTAAAAATTATTAAATTAACATACCATGCAAATTAATGTGCCACCCCCCAAATATAATGCATTGAAAAATGACAAATAATTTGAAAGCTTAACGGTATGTTTTAGCTGTGAATTCTCACAAGATGAGGATTACTATTTTTTCCCAACATCAACTTCTCAAGCTTCCCCCTTGTTCCATTAAGTTTAAAGAATATTCTACTATTGTATGAGTTATTGAACATGTCAGATCACAAAGGGAATTTGCATTTAATATAATAACTGTACTATTCTTCATTCTACTACTGAAAAGAATGAAAGAAGCAAGTAAGATAAAAATAAATCCAAAGGGACTAGCAAGCTTGTATTATCCTTGACTGGGTATTATTTATCCTGTAATATATTTAATAAATGCCACAATATGCATAGACAAGTTGATTATACATTAGTGTGATCTTAAAGTGTTCAAAACACATTATAAAATAGTCACTTTCATCCAGAACACAGCTTCCCATTTAAAGGTAAATTTTACAGAGAATTCATTTCCAAAAATGTACATAATAGCACCAAGAAAAAGCAACTACAGGCTTGTTATAATGGAATGGATGAGGCCTGAGTCTTTGGTCAACAGATACAAAAACCTGACATATCTTGGAAGACTTAAGTAGGAGAATCACTTGAGCCCAGGAGTTCTAGGATAGCCTGGGCATAGTTAAGACCCTTTCTCTATCTCAAACAAAACAAAACAAAAAAAACCCCCTGACATACTTAGTTTCCATACAACCACCTGTTATTTCAAGTATTTAAAGTTCATGCAACAAATTCTTCAAAGATCTCCCCCACTTTATAATTTCTTCTTTCAAGGAAGCATCTACAGTGTCAATAATGCAAACCCCCAAAATCTTTAATAAACCCGTATGTTCTTAAAATATAATTCAATGAGGGCGGCGCCTGTGGCTCAAGGAGTAGGGTGCCAGTCCCATATACTGGAGGTGGTGGGTTCAAACACAGCCCCAGCCAAAAAAATTGCAAAAAAAAAAATAAAAATAAACTGTTAGAAAAATAAAAAAATTAAAAATATATATATATATAATTCAATGAAAGTATGTATTACTTTAACTTAACCTCTAACAACAAAAAGACTGAAAATCGACTAACTTTCCTATATGACAGTAGTTATTTACTAGCCACAAAAAAGGGAAAATTTTTAATTAATTTAGCTGAAATTATTCAATTTTAAAAAAAAATGAGATAAAGTATTTGTTAGATATATCAGATCATTTATTAGATATACAAGCTCATTAAACGTCCTTGTATCAGTTATGTGAATTATATCCACAATAAGATAAAAAATCTATAGTGCCTCAATGTTTTTATAATTATTATTGTTACTACTGATACATTCACATACAACAAGAGACCACCAGAGCCAGGAAAAACAAAATATTTTTAACATCAGGGTGCCATATTAGCTTTAATTAAAAATGATAAAAATAATAAAATTAAAACAAGACATCTTCCAATGACTCCTTGAAATAACTTTCTTTCAAGACCTAACATTCCAATATCTAGGATCCAGTATCTAGGTTGCCCTTTTCAGCCTTCAACTAATTCTCAAGGGAATTTTTACTGGCATGTTAATATCCATGAGGACAAAATAATCTTTTAAAGTTAATAAAAGTTCAATATGAAATATCTCAATTAAAGCAAGTATGTAGGAAAAAGGAAGACCCTTGCATCTAAGGGCCACTTTTACTTGCACTTAGATAAGCAGCAGCTCTTTCAAGTTTTCAAGAAGAGATCAATCTCCATCCAAAACAGAAAAATCAGATCTCATGCACCCTCTCTTCCAATACTTCTTAAAGCCCACACATGAATTATGAAAATGTCATGACTGGGTAAGTTGTTCAGGCCAAAAAAAAAAAATCAAAAAAGTTAAAACTTAAGAGGGTAAGTCACTGCATGCACACTCTTTAACAAAACAGCCAAGCATTTCCTACGTGACTAATCTATTTTAAATTCGGTTCCTCTATGCAATCTAATATTATCTATTAAAACTGCCAAAATATTTTTAAACACGATCTGAGATTTTCTCTCTCAGCCTCTGATCTTTGCACTCCTTAAGTTGGCAGACATGTCACTGGCGAACCAATTGGCAGTGACAAGTTACTCCAAATCCACTCTTTCGGATAAAATTTTAAATTAGCAGCCACCTAAAAATTTTCCATGCCTCCCAAATTGTCAAGTAGCGAAGGGTAAGTATATTCAAATTTACAATTCCTCCCGACCACCTGCTGCAAAACTTGGTCTGCAGAATATATAAATGCACATTCCAACTCAACTATCCTATTCCCAAGATCCTGCAACATTTAGGCTTACTAGAAGCGTCGTTTCCTATCTCGAGCTTTGTGAACTCGAAGCTTGCAGACCACAAATATCTAACAGCATTTTAAATGTTTCTCCACGGTAAGAAAGGTCACACACCTCTGCATCCAAGGCCTGGATGTCCCACATGTGTTTGCAAATTCCTCACTGGGCCTTACTAAGAGTCACAAAGAGTCTCTCTCCATGCACCTCGGTGCCAAGTTTCTGGAAGCCACTTCCAAGCAAAACTCTCCTTCCGCTTTTAAAAACTACATTCAGAAGGCGAGAATACCCAGGGAAAAAAAAAAATAGAAGACGGTAAGTGCAGGACTTTTACAAAGCAAAGAAACAAAAAGACTCTGCCCCCAGGAAGGTGGCTGCAGAACTCGGGCCGGCGCGCACGGCACAGCGCACACCCCCACACCACCCCACGATTCCTCCCGGCGCCGCGAGGCGACCCCAGCCCGGTAAGAATGGACTTGGCACCCCGGCTTTCTCTGAGGGAAACCAGGAGTCAGGACCGCTACTGCACCCCTCTCCTTCCCGCGGCCCCCGCAAACCGAATTTCTCCGGGAATCGCCCACACGAGCCCGAGGCCGCCCTCTCCTTCCGGCGGCCGCAGCGCGAAGCCCGCTCCCCTGGACGTCCGCCCCCGAGGTGCCCGCGCGGCCCGGGACTCCGCCGCCCCAAGTTTGCCCGCAGCCGCGCGGACGCGTCCCGCTGTGGGCCGGCCGGGAGCGGCGAACGTCCGCAGTGGTACGTACTCGGCCAGCGGCTGCAGCGGTCTTGGCGCGCTCTCCCCGAGGACTGCTCAGCCCCAACTCTGAAGTGACGGCCCCCGGCTCTCCCTCCTCTGGCGGCTGCTGGAGCCGGGACGCCCCCGCTCCCATCGAGGGGGGAAGGGAAGGTGGTGGGTGCGCTCTCCCTGCTCCCCCCCACCAGCTCGGGCCCGCCGCTCCTGCCCGCCCGCCCCGACGGCGCTCGCTTGGCCGCGGTGGCGGCCGCCGCTCCTCCGCGCTCAGGCGAGCGGGCGGCGGCAGCGCCTCCCCCGCTGCGCCCTCCCCTGCTCTGCCCTCCCCACGCGCGCAGCGCCCTCCTCCCCCACCCCCGCCCGCCTCCACCGCCTCCACCCCCCGGGCGCTGTCACATTGGGAGATTCCGCTCTTGCTACATTCGCGGATCTGGCTCCCGCCCACGCGCGGCCGAGTGACGCAGATCCCGGCGTGGGCCGCCGCGGGGCGGGGGCGGGGGCGGCCGCCAGGGCCCGGACTCGGCCTCTTCCCGCCGCCCCCTCCGCGGAATCCGGAGGGCGGCCCATTCACACGGCAGCTGGGAGGAACCAAGTGGGCGCCTGGGAGGGGCGTCGCCCGCGAATCCCGCTTCGGCCTGGGGGAGGGGGCGGGTGACGCCGCCTGGGGCCTGCTCTCCAGCTGCAGAGAGAACTGGGAAGGTTTGCAATTGGAAAAAAGAATTATGTGTGAGGTTCCCAATATAGTATTTCAAAGAACACACCCCACCAAATCCAGCATCCCCCGGGAGGCTGACTTAAAAAAAAAAAAAATAGCGCGCCGGGCCCACTAATCCAGGCGCCGGGCCCGCCCCCGCTCCTTCGGGCTCCGGACCGAGGTGGGGTGGCAGGTGGGCCAGGTGCGCCCCTGCCCAGAAGGCCGAGGCGTCCTGCGGGAAGTTGCTGCGACTGCACAGAGGAGGAGCGGCAGGTGCGCGGAGAATGTCTGCCTCGCCCGTCTTCCCCCCTCCCGGACACCACCACGGCGTTGGGACGAGAGGAGGGGGGAGGGATGGGAACAGACGAACCCGAAATGCAGCTTTGACAACTGTCGCGCTGGCTGGGTAACTTAATCCCAACCTTTTCAACCTCCTGAAAAGCTGCCGGTTAGGTTAATCATGTTTTCTATTTACATGATACAGAAAAAAAAACGGCGCTAGCACAAAGCTAGAATGTATTGTCAAAATAGAGTTCCCAAGGCATAATATACAATTTTTGAGTTTGGGTCGCATAAACTTTTCTAACAAAGAGAAGTATTAAAACACCTTCAAGAATGTACTTAATCTACTTAAAAATCTATTATTCCTTTTTTTTGAAAAATGGAAAAATAAAGAATTCTCCGAATTTTAGCACAGTGTTGTTGAAGAGTAGAGAGAATTAGTTATTGTAAGAGTAGTGCAAATACAGGTAGAATCCCGTTTTAACATACAAATAAAAATGCAATCTTATAGAAGGCTGGATTCCCACATCCTGGCTGGGCTCCCAGAGTGTGCCTACTTTGCTGATGGGGATACAAGGCATTCTTTGAAATGGGAAATTCTTTGCTACATCTTTACGTTGCAGCAATGGATAGGATGATGATAAGACCTTTTTAAAATATAGAATCTTTCTTTTCTTTTCTCAAAAACATGTTATAGAAATGAGTTATGTCACAATGGTATATATATAATTAAAGTTAAATCTTTTTTATGGTTAGTGACAGGTTCTGTCTGGAGTAGATGATATTTCAAATGAATAAGTATGTTTAATTCCTGAAATTCTTCAAGTGATGAAATCAGTGCTGGAAATTTTCTTAGCCTCTATTATTGTCACAGTTTTTGCTGCTGTGGATAAAAAGAAAGTTAACATAGGTTGTTATAGTAAAAGAAAGAGTAGGAAATTTCTTGGCTGATAAGGAAAGGTAGAAGTTAATGAATGTTCAGGCAACAAACTCTACAACATTCTCTTCTAATATCTCTCTGAAATTTTGATGTTTTGCAAACACTGTTGATTCTGAAAAGCTAGAGAAGAATTTCTCTTCCATAAAGATGTACAATCACTGATTCATGAGTCACAAAGTGAGTAGTGTTAACCTTTACTATTGAGTCTTCAAGTGGAATTGTTTCCAGAGTTGGAGGAAACAACATTAAATCCTCTTCCCAAGCTTGTCTATGTCTGGCTGAACATGATTCTGAAAAGGAAATGTGTCAAGGCAGATATTTTTTATTCTGACTTATAACTTGATTGTTTCTACAGTTAAACACTAAAATCTCTCCTCGTTTGTTTTCTGGGCACATTTAGATAGTGTATTCGTCCCACATGAAGAATGGCATTTTTTGCCCACTTTGCCTTGCCTTAAACGCCCTATAGTGGTGGGGGAAGTGGTGGGAGGAAGGAAAATGGAGAAAAGATAAAATTTTAGGCTTCCAATTCTGTATGTCTATATTACAACACTGCAGACAATATGGTTGCTAAAAATGAATTGAGGCATTCACCTGTACATGTATCTGAAAAAGTCTGATGAAGCAGCATTATCATTTTTCACCTTCCACTTTTTGTCATTCATGCCATCCCTGAACACCACCTCATGCCCTCCATCATGAGTGTGCAAACACAGACACACACACACACAATCTTCTCCCACTTGTGAAGGGATAGAGAAGGGATAGAGAAGAGATGCACATTCCATCCTGGAAGGTAACAATTGTGGTGTCTGATTGTTTTCTGAAGGCCTTCTGGTAGAGATCAAACATTTTCAGGAGTGATGAGTTTTCTTGGAGGAAATCCCAGACAGGCGTAAAAGAATGTAATGACACAAATAGTTCCCATTCTGACTATTTTGAGTATCTTTTGTTAACCATCCCTATAATAGGTTTCTCCTGGTTGGATTTTATAATAAATACCTATATATTGAAGTAACTCATTTATTCAGTGTAACTTGTTGAGCACCAATTTTATGTTCCAGGTTTGGGGCTGTGTGCTTAGGACACAGACAAGCAAGTCATGATGCCCTGACCCCAGGACTTTTCTATAAAAGGGTAAAAAGGAGAACAAGGAAAAGTCTAGAGGGGGAAAGGAAAATGATTTGTGTTTCTTTCTTTTTTTTTTTTTTATTTATTTTTTGTTTTTTGAGACAGAGCCTCAAGCTGTCACCCTAGATAGAGTGCTGTGGCATCACAGCTTACAGCAACCTCCAATTCCTTGGCTCAAGTGAGTCTCTTGCCTCTGCCTCCCAAGTCGCTGGTATTATAGGCGACCGCCACAACGCCCGGCCATTTTTTTTTTGGTTGCAGCCATCATTGTTGTTTGGCGGGCCTGGGCTGGATTCGAACCAGCCAGCTCAGGTGTACGTGGCTGGCGCCTTAGCCCGTTGAGCCACAGGCGCCAAGCCGATTTGTGTTTCTTTTTACAGTTTTCAATGTTTTTTCATGCATTCTAAAAGATGAAAATAAAAACTAATTACTAAGGAATAAGATAATATATTCTTTTCATAACACCCCTTTGAACTCAAATCACAAAAAAATAAAAATAATTTTCTTAAAAATGGAAACATGTTTCATGCTGTATTTCAATAAGAGCCTAAAGGACACTGGCATATAATTTTTGAGAGGGTAGAAGTTTTTGTCTGTTGTGCTATATGTATATTCTATATAGGCACTGCTATATATTCTGTGCCTAGAATAGTATCTGACGTACTTTGTAAATATTTGTTGATTAACTGAATGAAATGGAAAATAAGAACTGACTAGGAAATAGAGTTTTTCTATTTTGAAGGTGTTCTTAGTATGAATTATATTTCCTAAGAGAAGTATCTTAAAATGTCATATCTATTTCTGATCAAATGTATAACATCTCCAATAAAATATTAAGAGTAAGAATATATTTAAATGCAGTACATAAATTGCAAAGTAATTTTAGAATGTTATTAGAGTATTTATATTAGATTTGCAAGAACAAATTTCTTTTAAATTACAAAGAGTTAATGAATACATCAAATTCTGAATTTTAACACCTTTTGGAAAGTGGCCTGAGGAATATACCCAATTCTGGTTTTTAACCATTATTCATTTGTGCATATTCTTAGGAACATCACTTGCAAATACCATCATAGGCCTAATTTTTTGTCTATAACAGCAAAGGTATACAGAACTACTTCTAATGGTATCACTTGTACAGTTTTTTGTTTGTTTGTTTGTTTGTTTTTTGAGACAGAGCCTCAAGCTGTCACCCTGGATAGGATAGAGTGCTGTGTCATCACAGCTCACAGCAACCTCCAATTCCTGGGCTCAAGCAAGTCTCCTGCCTCTGCCTCCCAAGTAACTGGGACTACAGGCACCCACCACAATGCCCAGCCATTTTTTGGTTGCAGCTGTCATTGTTGTTTGGCGGGCCTGGGCTGGATTCGAACCCGCCAGCTCAGGTGTACGTGGCTGGCGCCTTAGCCCGTTGAGCCACAGGCACCGAGCCCACTTGTACAGTTTTAAATTTTGAAAACACTTTTTAAAAAATTCCAGGTTCACTTAGTTTTTGTTTTTACCTGATAGGAGTAGATTTGGGAGAAGTTTGTTTTACTTTTCATAGTTTTAACCCATAAAGTGGAATGTGTTGGCATATCCAGCCAAATATGGCATTTATTTCCTCTCTTAGGAAACCAGATTTTCCCTCTTGAGTTTAAAAATCAGAGATAAAGAATAATATTTGTATGCTTCTGAATGGGAGTTGAAATTGATAGAATATAATGTGTACCTTTGAAAATATATGATGAGTGCCCATAACACAACTTTGCAAACAAGTCTGGTCTTGTAATAGAAACAAACTGTTCTCCTTCTGTTCTCCGTTATCTTCTAATGGCCCTGCCAAAGCATGGGAAGCGTGCTAAGATGTTTCTTGATGGAAAGTGCACAGTGGCACTATATAGCAATAAAATCACAATCTGAGCAAGTTATTCCTTTTCAATTCTCTTCCAGTACTTCTGAAGGAGGAAATCTAACTTAGTGCCAGTATCTTGCTGAATCCATTCTTTTACGAAGAGAAAACAGCCTTCAGCTCAGAGCTTTTGACAGGCCCTGTATATAACTAGAATTTAATAGCATTGTTTTCCTTATATTTGTTTTTATGTTATCTTCCATAGAAGCAAATGAAATTCATTATCCACTTGGGATAACAACCTCAACATATCTTTTAAATAGACTTACTTGAGTGAAAAAAAAAAAACCCTGACTATGTAAAAGAAAACTATTAAGTAAATGTTAGTGTAGTGGTGCAAGGAAATAATAGCAAATATCTATTGAGGACCTAATAGTGCTATATAACTTTATGAATTCGTTTGATCCTTGTAACAGTTCTGTGAATTGAGTAGTAGTATTCACACCATCACTTTGTTGCAGAAGTCAGAAAAACAAGACGTGCTGTACTGTGCCTGAGGTCACTTGGGAAAGCTCGGCAAAAAACTTAGTCTGAGAGCCCATGTTCAAACCATGACACTAACAGCCCTAATGATACCGGAATTTCAGGTTCTTGGTCTCCGTGATTTGAAGAATAAATCCGCGGACCACAGATCAGTGATAAGACAGAATTTATTTACAGAAAAGAATACAAAAAACACTAAAGCTCCTGGTAGAGAGAGAGAGAACTCAAGTAGGGAGAGAAGAGCTCTCTCCGTTTACTCTCCTGGTCTTTCCCCGTCTCCCCCTTTAGGTTTTTAGTCTCGGGGTATATATAGGCGCATGGGTTCTTTGGCCAGGAAATGAATGAACACAGTCCCTTCCGCCTGGGCAAGGTGAATGAATGTATCCATGAATAAACACAATTCCTTCCGCTGGAGCATGGTGAATGAATGTATTAATGAATAGACAGAGTCCATTCATGGAATTGAGGCCTAGGAAATTCACATGTAATTGACCTAGGCATCGGAAATGGAGGTTCAGTAAGTGTAAACTGAAGGAGACACCAAGGTGCAGGTGTCTCCTTGGCAGTTGTCCGGCCTTTGTGGCTATTGGAGCCTCTGGGGGGTGGGGGATTGGAGGTCCCCCTCCTTGCCTATCATACAGCCCGCTGGTTCCTCAGCCGCGCTGCGCTGCACAGACACCACCAAGGTGGAGGCGGCAGGTCTGCCAGCTCCGCTGAGCTGGCGGGGGTGGGGGGCCAAATGTCCTGCATCACTAAGATGCCAAGTCAGTGCTGTAGGTTTCAGAAACATTATCTCACATGTTTCTCCCATTTTTAAAGGTTCTGCCATGCCTTCCCTAAAGAGCACCCTGACTAGCACACCCAGTGATAGCCTCTCCTTTCCCTATCTTCCATTACACTTACATTTTTTTGCCACATGGAAGGCTCATAGTTATTTATGCATCTTTAGGTGATCCATTTGTGTTCATCCTAAATACAGTATAATGAATGCCCCTGAAAAGAGGAACTATGTTTTATCCTTCTCTTTAATTCAGTAAACATGTATAACCGGATTTTTAAAAGTCATTAAAACTGCTTAATGATTAGTATATTTGCAAAAATAAGAATTCTTTCTGACAAAAAAAAAATTCTGCATTATAAAACTAAAATATTTTTAGTGAAAAAAATGTAGAAAGTTGGTAGTGGTTCTGACATTTGAGTTAAAATTTCACTGAAAGAGCACTAATTTGTTACTTTCAGAAAGATTTCTTACTTTAAAATGTTTCAGTGATTGAAAACAAAAGAAAGCATAATAAATTTAAAATGTTCTTAGAGGAGAGAAAGAATATGGCCTGTAAACCATGAGATATAAGATACAATATAATTCTCTCCTAGTGTTATCCTCTTATTGCTTCAGAACAATTCTATACTTATCAAATTTTCCACTCTGTGTGGTGGTGGCCCGGCAATTAACTGAGTCATGTACAATGTTCATATTGCCAGAAATATAATTACCATTTCCCTTATTTTGCAATATGAACTTTAAAACTTTAGAAATATATCGTAGATTAAATAGATTTTTAAATATATGAAAATTTGGATATTTTTAAATATATGGAGATTCTAAACATGTTTCTTAAAGACAAGTTAATAGGAGTATGCAATAACTGCTAATTTCAACATAGCTGCTCTTCTATAAAATAAGCAGATCTTCAAGCACTACATTTTATGACAATATTACAGAATTTTACGGGAAAAAGGATTACAGTTCAACTAGTTTAACTTCCTTTATGTCACATACATTCAAAGTACAAATACTTTGCAAAAATTCAACATACAACTGGTTTGGTTTCCAACCATTTATTTCTTTATAAGTTGGTCTTTGAACTTACAATGCAGTCCCTTTTGGTAGTAAAAAAAAATGATAAGATGGCTAGATTCCCAGGATGGGCTACCAATGCTTATACAATGCACGTGAAAATATTGTATTGTAGACTGTTAGGGGACTAGGTGTGATTTTTAGAAATCATCTAATCCAGTTGACTTCTACAGTTAAGGAAATTTATATCATACGTTGCCAATATAAAGAGCAGAAAAATATAATAAGCAGTAAATTGCAACAGTCAATTAAAAGAGTAATTATGGTTTTATTTTAAAAGTTTGTTTTTAAGACAAAAGAATGTAGATGGAAAGTTTTGAAGGCTTTCAGAAGCGAGTTTCAGGACACCTTTTAAGGATTCAAGCCATGTTTTTCTTTCTCCTCTACCCCTTCTATTTGGCAACCGTGGTTACAACACAGGTACTGTCTTCTCTTCCATTTTCTCCACTGTGCAGGATTTGTATATTTAACTGTTCTGTAACTGAGCAGGTAAAAATACTCTGCTCACCATCTCTGGAATTTATTCAAACTGTCTTCCATTTGCACGTTTCATTTCGCTTTCTTGTTCCTACAAATTCCATGTTCATTTTTGCCTTTCTCCACCCTGTTTGTCTAAGACTAACATCAAGTCTGTTACTTTCCAGCTCAGTCTCTGAGCTTGTCTCTTTCTCCACGTATATACTCTGTAGCTAAGGGACCCCCTAGCTGGAGTACCCTTTTTCAGTCCTCGCTTAGGGTGGATGGACCATTTTTATGCTTCCTTGACAGAGATGTGTGATATGTCAGCCAAGATGTGGGACTTTTCCTAGTTCATGAAAGTCTCAAGGAAGTAGGAAGAGAGCCCTTCTTTAATTGAAAGAAAGTGGAGAGAGAGGATGGAGATTAACCTGTGTGCCTGTGAGACTAAAGTGGACATAACTATCCTGGGGGAGGTGAAAAACCAGAAAAAGTGCCAAGCACATGACTCACCTAGAGAAGAAGAAAGAAAGGCAGAGGAGGCAGAAAAGACATCGTCCTCACACAGACTTCTCCCAGCTAGCCACAAATTCACGTTCTTGGCTTGTGACAGATGGGAATGATAGGATGGAGGAGCTGGGACAGATTTGCAGGGAAAGGGGACAGAGAAGCAGCAGTCTTCTCTTCTCTCATCCTTTAGTTGGATTGGGAGAGGTGGTATGTTTATCAGATACAGGTATCAGGAAAAGGAAAGTGGAATACATTCAAACACTGCCCAGCACACCAGATCTTTCAACATGCAGGTTCACCTCTCACCCTGAGTTGCCTTATCATTCAACCAGCTATAAAGAAATTAAATGTGTTAATGTTGATGAGTTGGGCTAATTGTCACAACAAATTACTCAGTACTGACTACTTTCTAGGAAGAGACACTTAGAAAGGAGAAAGCACAATGCATGTATTTTACCATAAGAAATTTTTAAACTACTGAAATAAAGGTAAATCAAACATAATTCTGTTCACATATAATTGCAGTTACATCTTAATGGTTTGAATTATGTTGTTGTGCTTACCCAGACTTACACATCATGATTCATCAGCCTACCCAGGACTTGCAATAATGTGCAGTAGTAAAAAAATTTAAGGACTTTGATTTTCTATCAATTGGTGTATTTTTTCATTTCCTACTGTAACAACAAATTTCAAAAGTGGCAGAGTGAAGATTTTCTCCAACAATAAAATATATTCTTTAAACAGAATGTTGAAGATCATCCTGGTGTTGGTGAGGCTTGGGGCTTAGCAACTGTTAATTGCTAGTAAAAAGATAAATAACATGTAGAAGGGCAATTTGACAAATCAAACCAGTTTCAGAGTGCTCGTATCATTTCATCCAAAAGATTCACTTCTAGTATATTAAATTTATACACATTTAAGAAGGATGTTTATCACATTATTATAAAATTGGAAAATATAAATATCAAAAATAATATAGCTAAATAAGTCATCTATATGATGAAATATATTCAGCTAATATTTAATAATGGTTAACTGCTCATAAAATATCAATAACTAATGGGTAAAAATAGAACAGAAAAAAATGATCTATAATCTTTCTGCCTAAGTAAAATAGAAAGAAATTTACTAAATGTTAGCAACATTATCTCTGGATGGCTATCGTAAATTATTTATATTTTCTTCTTAATGCATTCAGTTTTTAAAAATTTCAACAATAAACATGTATTACTTTGAAAACCGGAAAAAATTAAATGTTACTTTTTAACAAAGATCCTCCTTCAAAAGCAATTTACAATGAAATAAAAATGGAAGCAAAATTGTACTGTGATCATTCACTTGTTGAAGAGGGTAACAAAAACCAGGAGCTTATCTAGCAAATATGTATTGACCAGTTAGTAGATAATCTGCCTGTCTTGAAAGTATGCCATGTGTCAGATATACATATGCACGCACACACCACACACACACACAGCTTGTTTCAACTGCTTTGTAATCTGATGTTACAAATACATTCTCTTTTATTGCTGATTATCATTCAAGCATGTATCTACTTGCATCTTCAGGAGGATTCTCCTACTGCAGGGACCTGTGTCTTCCCAGAGCTTTTGCAGTTCAAAATACGACATTCTCTGCTTCCACACCCAAACTTTGACAGAACTGGCATTTGAGCTGTCTTTGATGCCCCTGTTTCAAATGCTGTCTTTGTTTAGCTGTAGAAAACTGGGCCCACCAGGTGCAGTGCTGGTCGTGCTGCTTGAGACCCACCCACGGGCTCTTATGGTTCTTCATGGGAGAACAATAGGGCCCACTCTCTTCCAGACTGCAGCTTACTGACTCAGCTTTTTCTGCATTTCACAGACTATCTCCTAAGAGTGCCAACCCCAAACCCAAAGCTGCCCCAACTCCCCATCCAGGCATCAAACCACCAGCAAAGGCTCTTCAGACTTGAGCAATAGTAGCAGTCTGAACTTACTGACTACTTTTTAGTAGATTTTCATTTTGCCTTACAGTATCTTTTCCGACTTCCACGGATTTTGAACCACTGTCCTTCCCATCTCTCAGTTTGCCCATATGTCAAGGTTCATTTCTGTTGGGCCTGTTGACATTGCTGTGAAGGTTCCTGCAGCAGGCTGCCCAGATGCTTATAATCCAGGTCCTCTAAGCACCAGGCAACAGTGGATACTCAGAGGAGCACTTAGATGCTGTGAGGACAGTCTGAGACAGGAAAAGATGTTGTAAAGAATTCTGGAACAGTCCAGGCTTCCCACACACTATAGAGGGCTGACAACAGGGAGTCCTCTCTGACACAAGGGCAGCTGGGCGCTGCCAGGAGAAGTCTGATTACTCCTTACTCTGCAGGTTCTCCAGGCCTTCAGGCAACAGCACTAGGTTCCCACCTCCTCCTCCTCCTCTTTCACTTCCCTCTCCAACACCCAGTGTGCTACTGGTGTTTAGAGTTTGTTCCCTGACAAGGAAGAAATGATCTGATCCAAATATACCCTGAGGTGTTAGGGCTGCAGTGTGTTGCTTTTTCAAAGATGTTTATACCTGGAGATTATTCACTTGTTCAACAACTGAGCACTGGCAGGGAGGACATTCTTCCTTTCTTTTTCAGGGATGCCACGTCATCTCCCTGCTCTCTGCTCTCTTCTTTCTCTCCCTGCCCCATTGTCTTTTCTCTCCCTCCCCTAAAATATGAATTCTAAACCTTAATATCCTAAAAACAAACCAAAAAACTCCTCCAAAATTAAGCAATGGCTAAGGGATACACACTAATACTATATGTGCAAGAAAAAACTTTTGTAGGCCCGGTGCCTGTAGCTCAGCGGCTAGGGTGCCAGCCACTTACACTGGAGCTGGCAGGTTTGAATCCAGCCTGGGCCTGCCAAACAACAATGACAACTACATCCAAAAAATAGCTGGGCATTGTGGCGGGCGCCTGTAGTCCCAGCTACTTGGGAGGCTGAGGCAAAAGAATCGCTTAAGCACAAGAGTTTCAGGTTGCTGTGAGCTGTGACACCACCGCACTCTACCCAGGGCAACGTAGTGAGACTCTGTCTCAAAAAGAAAAAAGGAAAAACCTTTTTAAAAATCCTCTGCCCTAATTTCTGGTCTGGAAAGGGGAATAGACAAGTAAATGAACAGTTGCACACTTTGTAAGATGCTCTTAGTCACACAAAGAGTGATGGTTCCGTCTGGGATGGGGCTGAGGGGTGAAAGTCACAAGGCCTTATAACCAACCAACAAGAGGACAGGTCTGGAAGGATGACTTTATTTTTTATTTTTTTTTAAATATATGTATTTTATTATTATTCATTACATTATTCCCCCCCCCACCCCTCCGTGGTAAGACAGAATTGATTTACAGAAAAGAATACAGAAAACACCAACGCTCCTGGTAGAGGGAGAGATTTCAAGTGGGGAGAGAGATGCTCTCTCGGTTCCTCTCCCGGTCTTTCCCGTCTCCTCCTCTAGGCCTCTAGCCTCAGGGTATATATAGGTGTATGGGTTCCTTGGCCAGGAAACGAATGAATGCAGTCCCTTCCACCAGGGGCAAGGTGAATGAGTGTATCAATGAATGGACACAGTCCATCCATGG
>CAUYRH010158799.1:0-24169 GCA_963574655.1 Perodicticus potto | reverse complement strand
CATTTTAATAATAGTTCTTAATGTGATGCTGGCCTGCATATTGGAGAATATATATATATATATATTTTTGAGACAGAGCCTCAAACTATCACCCTGCATAGAGTGCTGTGGCATCACAGCTCACAGCAACCTCCAATTCCTGGACTCAAGCGAGTCTCCTGCCTCCACCTCCCAAGTAGCTGGGACTACAGGCACCACCACAACACCCAGCCATTTTTTGGTTGCAACCATCATTGTTTGTTTGGCGGGCCCGGGCCGGATTCAAACCCGCCAGCTCAGGTGTACATGGCTGGCGCCTTAGCCGCTTGAGCCACAGGTGCCGAGCCTAATATTATTATTATTGCTTAATACTTTGTTGCACTAATCATCTGATTTCTTTTCTGAATGTATTCATCTTTGTTCATTCTTTGTGAGGTTTTTTTTCTAGTCCTTACCTTAAACATTGTTATTGTTGTTAAAGTTTAAGCCTTTTTAATTTTGTGAAGGCAAAAAGTGGAAACCTAATAAACACATGTATATGTAAATATATATATATATATATATATATATATATATACCATTCCTCATGTTGTGGTGACCCCTCAACCATAAAATTATTTTTGTTGCTACTTCATAACTGTAATTTTGCTACTGTTATGAATCGTAATGTAAATATCAAATATGCAGGATGTATTTTTGTTGTTACAAAGGGGTCATGACCTACCAGGGTGTGTCAGGTTAGCTTTAGCCACCCAATGTTAGGCTTGGCCTTCATCAACAAGGATGTGAACCAACTGGTACAGATTAGAGCAACTGGGCCAATAAAGCTAGATGACTATGTGAATCCAAGAGCAAATCCATTGGGTATTCAGTGACTTTGAGCAATTCCTTAGCAATTGCTCAGAGTTCAGCATTAGTTCAAGGAAAATAGGAGACTTGGGTTTCTCTAGGCTATGAGTGGTCACAGGAAGAGCAGTAGGAAGGGGAAAAGGAGGTCTGGGGAGGAAAGAATCTGGGCCTCTAATGCTTTTTTGGTCTTCCTTTGTTTATCTGTCTGTTGGCTTTGAGACAGTGTTTTATTGCAAGACCATTTTTTTGAGTTCTGAATGTGCTTTGAAGCCTCAAGATGCCAAATGAAACATGTGTCCTATTCAGACTGTCTCATTCTATCAGTGCAGCCTCCTAAATTTAATTCTAAGAAAAATAAACTCAAGGATTTTGAATGATCTTCACAAAGGCCATTGGAGGTCTAACTTGTCCTGGATGTAATTTGTCCTTCATTTAAAAAATGTACACAAGGATGTGCACCAGAACATTTGGACATGCAGCCAACTGGAGTCCCTGCAGGAGAGTTGTCCTGGCATGCCTGAGAATTTGGGGATTCCATTGTCTTTCTTATTAGTCTCTTGAGAGCAAAAAGAAAATCTTGGCTGGGCATGGTGGTTCACACGTGTAATCCTAGCACTCTGGGTGGCCAGGGCAGTTGGATTGCCTGAGCTCTGGAGTTCGGAGTTTGAGACCAGCCTGAGCAAGAGCAAGACCCTATCTCTACCAAAAAATAGGAAAAATTGGCCAGGCATTGTGGCAGATTCCTGTAGTCCCAGCTACTCAGGAGTCCCAGCAAGAGAATTGCTGGAAATCAGGAGTTTGAGGTTGCTGTGAGCTATAACACCAGGGCACTCTACCCAGGGTGACAGAGTCTCCCTCAAAAAAAGGGGGGGTGATCAGTGGTTCTGGAAGCCTCATCAGAAGCTCTTGTGTGCAGCGGCTTGGGGGAGGCTGGAAGTTGCAACCTCATTGCTTGCCATTTCAAAATGCTGCTGAGGCCTTAGGGCCTGTTGTTGCCTACCCCTCTTACCTCCAGCCGGGCTTGGCTGGGGAGTGACTCATCGAGTGGCCATAAATTTTAGTAACAGACTGCAATTTCATCACTGCCAAAATGACATCATTGTCTACTTCTGCCCAGTGTTCAACATCTGACAGTGCTTGTAGGATCTCCTCAGGACAAACCAATAAGGTACGACCAAAACTGCCACTTTTGAAGATTTTGCAGGCAGTAGGTGCACAAGGTGAAATGTTCACTGTTAAAGAGGTCATGCATTCCCTAGGCAAGGATACACTGGTGAAGAAGCTTTATGATCAACAGGAAGAGCATATGGTATATTGTGGCGGAGATCTTTTGGGAGAGTTACTAGGATATCAGAGCTTCTCCGTGAAAGACCCATGCCCGCTCTATGATATGCTAAGAAAGAATCTTGTCACTTTAGCCACTCCTACTACAGATGCTGCTCAGACTCTTTCTCTTGTACAGGATCACAGTATAGATATTCCAAGTCAAGACCAACTGAAGCAAAGTGCAGAGGAAAGTTTCAATGCCAAGAAAGGAACTTAAGAAGATGATATTCCCACACTGTCTACCTCACAGCATAAATGCAGGAATTCTGGAGAAGGACAGATGACTTGTGGTTTTTGAATAAGTCAGTATCCGAGCAGTTGGGTGTTGGAGTAAAAGTTGAAGCTTCTGGTACCAAACAAACAAGTGAAGAAGTAGGGAAAGTGAGTGACAAAAAGATGATTGAAGTGGGAAAAAATGAAGACCTTGAGGACTCTAAGTCTTTAAGTGATGACACTGATGTAGAAGTTACCTCTGAGGATGAGTGGCAGTGTACTGAGTGTAAGAAATTTAACTCTCCAAGCAAGAGGCACTGTTTCCATTGCTGGGCCTTGAGGAAGGATTGGGATTCAGATTGTCTAAATTAACCCATTCTCTTTCCACATCTGATATCACCGCCATACCTGAAAAAAAGGAAAATGAAGGAATTGATGTCCCTGATTCCCAAAGAACCATTCCAGCTCTAGTTGTTAGACCTAAAGATGTATATATAAAGGAAGAAAATACCAAACTTTTTGATCCTTGCAGCTCGGTGGAATTCTGGGATTTGGCTCACAATTCTGAAAGCCAAGAGACCATCTTAAGCACAGGTGAACAGTCAGATAACCTTTCTGAACAGAGAATGGATACAGAAAACATGGAGGATTGCCATAATCTCCTGAAGCCCTGTAGTTTATGTGAGAATAGACCAAGAGACGGGAACATTATTCATGGGAAAACAGGCCATCTTGTCACTTGTTTTCATTGTGCCAGAAGACTAAAGAAGTCTGGAGCTGGGCGGTGCCTGTGGCTCAAAGGAGTAGAGCGCTGGCCCTGTATGCTGGAGGTGGCGGGTTCAAACCCAGCCCTGGCCAAAAACTACAAAAACAAAGAAGTCGAGAGCTTCATGCCCTATTTACAAGAAAGAGATTCAGTTGGTTATTAAGGTTTTTTTTTTGTTTGTTTGTTTTTTGAGACAGAGCCTCAAGCTGTTGCCCTGGATAGAGTGCTGTGGCATCACAACTCACAGCAACCTCCAATTCCTGGGCTCAAGTGAGTCTCCTGCCTCCACCTCCCAAGTAGCTAGGGCTACAGGTACCCACCACAACGCCCGGCCATTTTTTGGTTGCAGCTGTCATTGTTGTTTGGCGGCCCGGGCTGGATTCGAACCCTCCAGCTCAGGTGTACGTGGCTGGCGCCTTAGCTGGTTAAGCCACAGGCACCAAGCCATTATTAAGGTTTTTATAGCATAGCTGAATCAATGAATTACAGAGAAATATTAAGATGGCTAGGTCATGCATCAAAATGTCAGTATTAAGCATCTCTACTCATTGTGACCTACTGCGTCATTCATTTATTCATGTAAACATCTGTGTTACAGAACATTTTGCTTCTAAACTTATATGAAATTTGACAGCAAGTTCTTCAGAACTATGTGAAAAGGTGACACTGGATTCTCCTCTAAAAATAGAGCATCTGGAATGGAACAACTAAAAATACAAACATAAAAGTACATTTATTCATTCACTTACTAAGTTATTTGAAAGTTAATCCTTTCTTTAGTTAATTTGATTACCATACCCTTCTTTTAGGTAATGTTCTTAGGCATCAAAATCCAGGGTAGCTATTAGCAAAATATTAGAGCTAACAATGAAAAACAAATGATCTGATTAGTCAAGTTTTAAAGTGCTGTGGATCACTTCATGTTAACATTAGGCTGCATGGTTCAGAGAAACCAATAGAAAAATTCTTGAAAAACAAGAGACTTCTTCTATGTATATTTTCAAAATTGAGCTGTGATTAGCATGTAATAACATGTTCCCTTCTGGAGACTTATAGAAATCTGAGTATCAACCCCCCAAAAAGCTATGTAACATTTCTTTGATCTCAGAATATTTCCTTTCAGGCAGTCCCTCAATCATTTCATGACTCTCACCTGTTTTCCTTTTGCAAATCTGTGACATCTAAATTTTAAAAATTTAAGTACTTGACAAATGATATACTATCTAATATGTTGTATTTTATATATGCTTTAAAGATTAAAAAAATGGGGGGAGAAAAGAAAATACTATGGGTCCTTCAAGGAAATTAGGGGTTGGGGTTGGGGCAAAATGTTCTGCTTTTACAAGGGTGCCTTTTACACACTTGCTTTTTCTTCTTTTGCTTGGTGAACTCATTGTCTGACCCATGACCACAAGGCCTTTGTTGCATGGAAATGTTCCTGAAACTGGCAGGACCTCAGTGGTAATATTGTCTGTCAGTCACTAATTTCTCCTTTCACTGGAGTTTTTGACTTTGGAACCTAGGGTCTGTAGCAAGATGGTAAGCACCCTAGTGGCTCTTTGTATTTTTTTTTTTTTTCTTTTTGAGACAGAGTCTCATTCTGTCACCCTGGATAGAATGCTGTGGCATCATCATAGCTCACGGTAGCCTCAAACTCTTGGGATCAGGAGATCCTCTTGCCTCAACTTCTTGAGTAGCTGGGAATACAGGTGCCCAGCTAGTTTTTGTATTTTTAGTAGAGATGGGGTCTCACCCTTGCTCAGGATGGACTTGAACTCCTGAGCTCAGGCGATCTATCCTCCTCGACCTCCCAAAATGCTAGGATTACAGATGTGAGCCACCACGCCCCTGGCCCCTAGTGCTCTTACATGCTTCACCTGTGCCCAAGGTTGCTGTTATTTTGCTTTCAAAAGATATTAGGAAACAGCAAAAAATTGTTTCTAACAAATTAGAAAAACAGTCTAATTTATGTGCCAGAGGCCAAAAATGAAACATAAATGATTTATAGGTGGATTCAATGGGTTTGAAGAACATACAATGGCCTGGGACAAAGTCTGTTTGGTGGGCCTGCACAATGGACAAAGTTAGAATAAAAAATTTTATTTGGAAATAGCAAAGGTTTGCAAACCAAGGTGTGCATGTGTGATACTGCAAAATATATATTTGGTCCTCATTGGAGGGGCTCAGAAACCGATGCCCCCAAATATGGCACTTCTACACACTGGACTGAAGAAGCCGCAGGGTCTCTTTGACCTTCCCACACCCTGTCCTGTCTCTCAGTCCTCTTTCTCTCCCAAAGCACAGGATGAGGTTGTTCTCTGAAGTTACCTCATCTGCCTATAGTCCAGATCCATCAATGAAGAAAGTAATCTCTGAGTTTCCATTAACTGAACTTGTATCACAGGAAGAAAGGCTGAAGTCAGTCAACACATCTAACAGACTTTTGTTACGAACTTTGTCCACTGTGTAGGCCCACCAAACAGACTTTGTCCTAGGCCATTGTATGTTCAAACTCATTGAATCCACCTATGAATCATTTACTGTCCCCTAAAATAATCTACCCTCTCCATCTTCCTTTCCCCTAAGAAGTAGAGTATATGTGTACACCGCATTGTCAGGGCCTGGGGCTCCAGGTCGCTGGCCTCAGCCTATCTAACTGTCCTGTCACAGACTGCTGTGCTACCTTGCTCAGGATCAACTCCCCTTAGGTGCCGGAGGACAATTCGTCTTAGCAGGAGAGAGAGATAGAGACAGTCTTTGAGGGAGAGAACCAGTCTTAGTAGGAGAGCAAATCTTAGCAGTCTTCATAGAAGGGCGCCGGATAGGTGCCCTCCGAGCAGGAGGAGCAAGAGGTAGAGTGAGTGAGTCCGTGAGAGGAATGAATGAATCCAGACCAACCACTCCTGTGGCTATTTATACAAGTGATCCCATAGCTATTTGCACCACAGGTGTGGAGACTGCCAAGCACTAACGCTCGTGCTCTCATATTAAGGACAGCCGAATCCCTTCCCCATGCCCTTATCACCAAGGTGTTATCCAGATGTTATATCAAAAGTGTTTCTTTTTTTTCTTTTTTTGTAGAGACAGAGTCTCACTTTCTTGCCCTGGGTAGAGTGCCGTGGCGTCACACAGCTCACAGCAACCTCCAACTCCTGGGCTTAGGTGATTCTCTTGCCTCAGCCTCCCCAGTAGCTGGGACTACAGGCGCCCACCACAACGCCCAGCTATTTTTCTGTTTTTGTAGTTCAGCGAGGCTGGGTTTGAACCCGCCACCTTTGGTATATCGGGCCGGCGCCCTACTTGCTGAGCCACAGGCGCCGCCTTGAAAGGTGTTTCTTATGGTTATAGAGTGTCCAAAGCTTAACTCTCACTTCTCCTTCCCTTGAATCATCTGGTCTCCTACACTGCATGGTTGAGTCATCACTGTGATTTTCCCTTGTGTATGCCTTTTTTTTTTCTTCTTTGAGACAGAGTCTTGCTCTGTTGCCTTGGCTAGAGTGCAGTGGCGTCTTCAGAGCTCACAGCAACTTTAAACTCCTGAGGTCAAGCAATCCTCCTGCCTCAGCCTCGGAGGTAGCTGGGATTACGGATGTGTATCATCACACATCTGGCTAAGTTTTCTATTTTTTTTTTTTTTTTTTTGTATAAATTGGGTCTCACTCACACTCAGGCTGGTCTTGAACTCCTGACTAAGAGATCAACCCACCCTGGTGTCCCAGAGTAATATGATTACAAGCCTGAGCCATGCATCTGGCCCATTTCTCCTATTAATCTGTTGTTTGTGAGTTGCTTTGCAGTGAACCTTCAGAGGGCAGAATGGGAAATTTTCTCCTGGTCCCTGCACCATTTCCTAGCATACCACTCTTCAGATCCTTCGAATCTCAAAAATGTCTTTTTCTTTTTGTATGATAATGAGTTATAGGGTGGCTGAGACCCCTTTGGTAGCTTCTGGATGCAGCTGGTCACTGGAAAGACCAAGGCAGGATTAGAGGGTTGAGACTTCCATCCCACCCACAACCTCCCAGGAGGAAGAGGGGTTGAATGTTGAGTTGAATTAATCAGTCATGCTTATGTAATGAATCCTCCACAAAAAGTCCAAAAAGACAGGGTTTTGGAGAGCTTCCAAACAGTTGAACATGTGGAGGAGGTTCCTGGCAGGTGACCCACTGGAGACGGCATGGAAGCTCTGCACCTGTCCCTGCACCCTGTCCTCTACATGTCTTCATCTGTATCCTTTGTAATAAACCAGGAAGCAAAAGTGTTTCTCTGAATTTTGTGAGTTGCTCTAGCAAATTAATTAAACCCAAGGACAGGTGGTAGGATCCCTGATTTGTAGTCAGTCAATCAGGTCAAGAGCATATGTAAAATCACCAGGAGTGGTGGCTCATGCCTGTAATCCTAGCACTCTGGGAGGCCGAGGTGGAGGATCACTTGAGCTCACGAGTTTGGAAACAGCCTGCACAAGAGTGAGACTCCATCTCTACTAAAAATAGAAAAGTTAGTCAGGTGTTGTGGTGGGCACCTATAGTCCCAGCTACTTGGGAGGCTGAGGCAAGAGGATTGCTTGAACCCAGGAGTTTAAGGTTGCTGCGTGCCCTGATGATGCCACAGCCTGCTAGCCTGGGCAACAAAGTGAGACTCTGTAAAAGATAAAAAAAAAAAAAAAAAAAGGCACAAGTAAACCGTTGTAACTGGTATTCAGGTGGTAGTGTCAGAATTGATTGGAATTAGAGGACATCCAGCTGTTGTCCACTGCAAAATTGACTGCTTTCTTAGTGTGGGGGGAGAAGTCTGTTTCTTGGAAAAGTGTGTAGAAAGAGGCCATTAGCTTCAGAGGCTCAAAGCGGGAGTGGTCATCAGTTCACAGGTGAAGATGCTAGTACTAGTCAAGTGTTTATTCAAGAGCATCGAATGAACACTTGCCTAGTACTGTTTCTGAATGTACAAGAAAATAGAAATTCTTTAGAAACAGTTCCAATCTCACAGGAGTAAACTGGAGCCTCCTCCCCTTACTGCTTTTCCTGCCCATGTTTTGTCTGTATCCAGATTTCCTCGCACTATCTGCAACTTTTTTTTCCAGTGACAGGACAGTTTATTGACAGATTAACAGAAAGCAAAAGAGAAGAAAGCAAGGGAAGGGGAACAGAACCTCAGTCAGTGGAGAGAGGGAACCCAAGTGTCAAGTCCCATGCGATCTGCAATTTGCACAAGACGAAGCAGCACTAGTTTCATAAGCTCCTTGCATAACTGGCCTTAGTGCTCTGGGGAAGAGGCCTGTCCTAACCCAAGTATCCTATCTGAACCACTGAGACTCCGGGGGTAATTCCTAGGATCAGCTTTATTTCCAAGGTACACTCACAGGGATTTCAGGGATGCCAAGTATGGGAGCTGCTTCTTTGTGGCCTTACCCCATACCATTTTGGTTAGGTTGTGATGACATGACTTCATTTTGTTATCATTAACTCCCGCTAGGGCTTTCCTCGGACACCCTTGACCCCCCCACCACCACCACTCCCGGTATTCCCCCAGCCTCCCCGAGTCCCTGGGTCTCCCCTCGGTTCCCGGGTCCTCCCCCAGGCCCACAGTTTTTCTCCGGATCCCCTCCCGCCCCATCCTGCGCCGCCCAGCAGGGACTGAGACCCGGGGCTCACCCGCCTCTCCTCTGTCAAAGTACTACGCAGCGCCGCATTGGCCCCGCCCATTAGGCTTGCCCCGCCCCCCAACCGCCGCCGCCGCTCCTCCCCACTCACAGCCGCCTGGCTCCACCCAGACAATGCGTCAGAGCTGCGCGGGCGGCTTCCGTATGGATTGTGGGACTAGAGTTTCGCAGGTTCGGATTCTAACCTGACTCTCTTTGTGACCTCGTCCTGGGCCTCAGTTTCCAGTCTGCCATTGGGGTCCCGCACTGCCAATCCTCAAGGCTTCTCCGCAGCGACGGTGGCGGCCGCAGGTTGACTCCTCGTGCAGGCGAGCAGCAGTCTCGCGGGCGGGAGGCTAGGAAGGAGCTGGGGGTGCACCTGTCCCAGAACCCTGTCCCTATGGGGTCGAGGGGGTGGGAGGCGGGGAAGGGAGTGGGGTACACTTGTCCTCGTGGGGTCTAGTGGGAGAGAGGCCGGGAAGCGGGCAGAGGGGTGCACCTGTCCCGGGTTCCTGGAAGAAGATGAGAGAGGCAGAGGCTTTCCCACAAGACCCACCCTGGCCAGTCCCTGGGTTTCTGTTCTGGTGAGGTCGAGAGGGAGGGAGGTGAGCCAAGGCCTCTGAGCAGGATTTCCATTTTAGAGAAAACAGCATTCCTCCTTTCTGGTCCCCTCCTTAGTTAGGGAACCCTTGCACTCTACCAAGGATCCCTTGGGCTCGGCCACCGTGCAGTCTTATTTCCTGGAGTCTGTGTATAGGAAACGCTTGGCTTTCACGTCGGCTACCTCAGCACAGGCTTCCCTGGGAATCGGGGAACATAACGAGCAGTCCTGGGCCTCGCTGTCCTTCTGTAACAGGTGTGATAATCCTCACCTCCCTGGGTTTTTATGAAAACTAGCTACAACCTTAGAAAGCAAAGTGTGAGCCAAGCTCTACCATTTAAGCTGCTGTCTGTTCAGAACTGGTTCCCTAGCTTGGTAGCCCACCAGAAGGGACAGCCTGAGACTGACTCAGAATCTATGCTTTTAGGGAAAAAACTCTCCAGGTGATTCTAATCTGAGAAAGCCAGAGGGTTACTGGGAGAGGCTGGCAAGTTACCCAGTGATTTCATGCATGTTGGAGGTGGACTAGGGTCTGTAGCATCATTCTGGTTGGGATTTAATGAGGACCAATTAGATGGAAGAAATTTCTTTATAAAAGATCTCTTCTTTCCTTGCCCAGCAGGTTGCACACCAGCACCCATTACTGACCACTTCCAAGTGCCAGAAGGGCTCTGAGGAGGAATGACAGCTGTGGGCTGCCTGCTTGGGTAAGCATGGACTTACAGGCCTCTTGGGTTTACTGTCAAAGGCTACCCCAGGGAACCCTCCTCTTGTCATCAGGAGAGGGCTGTTCTAAGCTTGCCTGGTCTTGGCTGTTATCCTGCGTCCTCAGTGCCGGAAGACTGTGCCCTTGTTCATGCCTAAAAGTCTCTTCTTGGTGCTGGAGCTAGTGCTGCTCTGACCATGCCACAGAAACCCCCAGGCAAATCCTGCCCCTGACATGGATCACCAACTCTGTTAATGTTTCCTGAGGCCTGGCAGTGACCCACATCTGCCCCAGCACTATCCACTGACCAGTATCCACTGTGTGTTTGTTTGCAGCCTGCTGAGGCAGAGCACTTTAAAGGCAGCTGGCCCTGCACCCTGTCACCTGCACACATCCTCCTGGTGGGCTGACAGCAGCAGGGCCTCACTTACTCGTGTGCGCCGCCAGGCCTATGCACGCCTCTACCCGGTGCTGCTGGTCAGGCAGGATGGCTCCACTATCCACATCCGCTACAGGGAACCACGGCGCATACTGGCGGTGAGCTTACTGCACCAGGCACTCCCCGATGCCTGGCTAGGGCCCAAGGCTGGGCAGCTGGGATAGTGGCCAAGCAGCTTGGGATGGACAGGTGGCTGCAGGGAGAGAACAGGTTGTTGGGGGCGGGAGGGTGGGGTGGTGAAAGCTCAGAACTCACTCTAAGCAACAACTTCAGAAAAGATAAATGAGTTGTATGTTTTTTCAAAAATATAGAAAAACAAAAACAAAAAATATATATATATATATGAAGGCTGTGTGCAGTGGCTGACACCTGTAATCCTAACACTCTGGGAGGCTGAGGCAGGTGGATTACTTGAACTCTGTAGTTTGAGACCAGCCTTGTCCAGAGTGAGAGCTTGTGTCTAAAAATAGCCGGGCATTGTGGTAGGTGCCTCTAGTCCCAGCTACTCAGAAGGCTGAGGCAAGAGAATCACTTGAGCCCAAGAGTTTGAGATTGCTGTGAGCTATGACACCATGGCACTCTACCAACAGTGACAAAGTGAGACAGTCTCCAAAATAATAATAATAATAATAATAATAATAATAATAATAATAATACAGAAAGTACAAAAAAAATTTTTTCTCTTAGAATGAAAGCTCTGAAGGGAGAGAAAGTCCAAAGTCCCAAGCCACACTGGTGCATTTGACCTCTCCTGCAGATGCCTATAGACTTGGACACCCTGTCCCCTGAGGAACGCCGGGCCAGGTTACGGAAACGAGAGGCTCAGCTCCAGCCCAGAAAGGAGTATGAGGAGGAGCCCAGTGATGAGTTTGACGTAGAACGCTACCGGCAGTTCTGGACCAAGACCAAGAAGTGACCATGGCTGGATTGGCAAGAAGTTGCCTCGGCGATTTGCTAGGACTGGATGGTATTTTTTGTTAAATGATACTTTCTGGAAGCCACTGCTTCAAGTCTCTGTGTCTTATTCCCTCTTGCTATGCAGCTCTCCTCTCTGAAAAGCACCAGCTCAGGTGCACAGAGGTTTCAGGATTGATCTGGGTCAAACCTGTGGGTTTAGGATGCTGCTTCAGGGCTATGGTACATGCAGACAGCTTGACAGGAGACACCATTCTGCAGCCCAGTTACTGCGCTCTTGACTGCACAGCAGCCCTTGGGTGGTGATTAGGACCCAAACACCAGCCTCAGCCAGGCAGACCTGAACCATTCAGAACCATCCAAACCATAGCAGGCCACAGCTATCAGTGTCCAGGCTGCCCTGGGTTGGTGGAGGAGGGCATGGTCCTGCCCCTCCAAGGACTCCCAGGGGAACAGCCAGCCCTGGTTGTCCCTGACTCTTTAATGGAGTCTGCAGAGCACTGTAGTTACACGCAGGCAGAGCAGATCCAAATACCCAAGCTGCATTTGCCCAGGGGTTGATGTTACTAGGCATTGGAGGTCACTTTCCAAACTCATATACCAGACACAGGCTCAGGATATTGCAGCAGGCTGGGCTGCTCTCTTTTCCCATCCTGGGGCACTTCAGGGCCCTAGGCCAGCTTCTGGTCTCCTTACCACACATCTGTGCCTTGGGGCTGTCTTTTTTCATATCCTGGGGCATGTCAGGCTCTGTGGCTACATTTGAGGATCCTGGCTCTTGGGCTGTGTCTGTCCTCTTGAAGATCCAACTCTGTTTTGGCGGGTAGCTTTCTAGGGTAATGGGGGAGGTGGATTTACTGTCTAGGGCACCCTACAGTGATAAGGCTTGTGGTTGTGGGTAGCTAAGCAGGGCCTCATCTTACAGACCCTGTTCCTGGCCCCTCTGTCTTCCCTCTTGTCCTCAGCTCCACTGAGCAGATCCTCATGGGGATGTCCTTACCCCTGCATCTGTCCCCATGACTCGTAAGTGCCTGACCTCGTGGCAGTGCCATGCACTTTCTGGCCTTGCCTAGGAATATAGGGCACCCACAGCTCTGCCCAGCAAGGTTCCTACATGAAGGTTCCCTGACCTCTGTCCTCCTGGGACTGCAGTCTCCACTCATCCACCCAATTGCAACCTTGGGTCCCCAGGCCATACATCCTCTACCCTATGACCCCTAAATGACTTGTTGGACTAACAGGCTCAAAACTGACCTGTCCTTCCCCACCAGCCTGCTTCTCCTGTGGACATGTAGATGTGGACATTCTATCCTCAAACTGCTCAGGACAGAGCCTCAGAATGGTCCTGGACTTCTGTCCCCCATCCACCTGGCCCTCAACCCACTCTCCCCACTCCTGGTCACACCTTACATCCAGTCAGTGGTCAGAGGTAGCAGCCCTGCCTTGTCCACCTGGCCTGGCTGAGGCTGTGGCCCCCAGGAGACACTGCTCTGTGCCCCTGGGAGCCTTCCTGGGAGTAACCTGGTCATCCTCTGTACCTCCTGTGGACTGCAAGACTGGACTCTACACCATGCAGCTGTCCCCCTCAGGACATGTGATGTATGTTTCTACACGTAGATGAAGGCTCATCCTGGTGCCTTCAATAGGAAAGCACAGGGTATCAATTCATTGAGTAAATGAGTGAAGGAGTTCCCACAAGAGAGTGCTCCAAACCTTCTCAGAATGGGGCCGGTTTGGATTCCAAAGAATCACTGAACACCAGGGTAATTAGGAGTGCAGGGGTGGGGAACCAGCAGCTTTAAAGCTGCATGTTGTGTTTTGACTAAAACCAAATTTTATAGAGCAAGTATTTTCATCTATATTAATACATTTTTGTTCTTTTATATTTTCATCTTTTTTTTTTTTTTTTTTTTGAGACAGAGTCTCAAGCTGTTGCCCTGGGTAGAGTGCCATAGCATCACAGCTCACAACAACCCCAAACTTTTTTTTTTTTTTTCAGACAAGTCTCACTTTATGGCCCTCAGTAGAGTGCTGTGATGGCACAGCTCATAGCAACCTCCAACTCCTGGCTTAGGCGATTCTTTTGCTTCAGCCTCCCGAGTAGTTGGGACTACAGGCGTCCGCCATGATGCCCGGCTATTTTTTTTTGTTGCTGTTGCAGTTTGGCTGGGGCCAGGTTCGAACCTGCCACCCTCGGTATATGGGGCTGGTGCCCTACCCACTGAGCCACAGATGCCACCCAATCTCAAACTCTTGGGCCCAAGTGATTCTCTTGCCTCAGCCTCCCAAGTAGCTGGAACCACAGGCACCTGCCACAACACCTGGCTATTTGTTGTTGCAGTTTTTTTTTTTTGAGATAGGGCCTCAAGCTATCACGGTGGGTAGAGTGCTGAGGCATCACAGCTCAAAGCAACCTCCAACTCTTGGGCTTAAGCGATTCTCTTGCCTCAGCCTCCCAAGTAGTTGGGACTACAGGTGCCCACCACAATGTCCATCTATTTTTTTTTTTTGCTTGTAGTTGTCATTATTGTTTGGCAGGCCCAGGCTGGATTCAAACCTGCCAGCTCTGGTGTATGTGGCTGGCGCCTTAGCTGCTTGAGCTACAGGTGCCAAGCCTTGTTGCAGTTGTTGTTTTAGCTGGCCCAGGCTGGGTTCGAACCCACAGCCTCCATATATGTGGCCGGCACCCTTACCCACTGAGCTACGGGCGCCGCCTCATTTTATTTTTAAAATAAACGTATCTATTTATTTTTTTGTAGAGACAGAGTCTCACTTTATTGCCTTTGGTAGAGTGCTGTGGCACTCAGCTCACAGCAACCTCCAACTCCTGGGCTTAGGCTATTCTCTTGCCTCAGCCTCCCGAGTAACTGGGACTACAGGCGCCCGCCACAATGCCTGGCTATTTTGTTGTTGTTGTTGTTGCAGTTCTGCCAGGGCTGGGTTTGAACCTGCCACCCTCAGTATATGGGTCTGGCGCCCTATTGACTGAGCCACAGGCACCGCCCTGAAATGAACTTTTTTTTTTTTTTTTTTTAATGTATCTATCATTGATATTCTCATAGACTTTGTAATTTATTTAGTTGCCCTAATAATATTACCATCTTACTGTTCTGGTAGTTTTAAAACATTTCCTTCACTTTGAATATCTGATAAAATTATGTTTTCCATCAAGTTTAGTTTTCTATCATAATTATAGTATATGGTGGATCTGATGAAATGAACATATTTAAAATACAAAAGAGGCTTGGCCCCTGTAGCTCAAAGGGCTAAGGTGCCAGCCACGTAAGCCTGAGCTGGTGGGTTTGAATCCAGTCCGGGCCTGCCAAACAATGACGGCTGCAACCGAAAAATGGGCCGGGTGTTGTGGCGGGCACCCGTAGTCCCAGCTACTTGGGAGATGGAGGCAAGAGACTCACTTGAGCCCAGGAAGTGGAGGTTGCCATGAGCTGTGATGTCACAGCACTCTATCCAGGGCAACAGCTTGATGCTATGTCTCAAAAAAAATAATAATAAATAAATAAAATACAAAAGAATTGGCTTGGCACCCGTAGTATGATGGCTATGGCACCGGCCACATACACCGAGGCTGGCAGGTTCAAACCTGGCATGGGCCTGCTAAACAACCACAACTGCAACAACAAAAAATAGCCGAGTTTGAGGTTGCTGTGAGCTATGATGCGATGGTACTCTACTGAGGGCGACATAGTGAGATTCTTGTCTCAAAAAAAACAAAAACAAAAGAGTAAGTTTCAGTGAAATAATCCTCCCAGATTGACTGGGACAATTAGAACATTAGTGACCCATAGGGCTGCTATGCTCATGATTTATTGATTTATTTCTAACTCACCTGTCTGTCTGGTACCACTGCCTCTTGAGGCTGGTTGGCAACAGTTTATGGGGGGTGGGGGGTCTAGTACACTAGTCTATTATCAGATTTTTTTTTTTGACAATGTCCCAAGCTGTTGCCCTGGGTAGAGTGCCATGGCGTCAAGCTCACCCAACCTCAAACTCTTGGGTTTAAGTGATTCTCTTGCCTCAGCCTCCCAAGTAGCTGGGACTGCAGGCATTCTCCATAATGCCCCGCTATTTTTTTGTTGTGGTCATCTTTGTTGTTTAGCTGGCCCGGTCCAGGTTCAAACCTACCAGCCTCAGTGTATGTGGCCAGCACCCTACTCACTGAGCTACAGGTACTGCCTGTTAGCAGCTTTTGATAGTGGCAGACTCTTGTTTCTATTTAAAGTGGAATTTGTGAATAGTTGCACAGCTCAACAGTATTTTTTTTTTAATATTGTCCGTTTAACAGCCCATCATGTCAAAAAAGATTAAGAGAATACTGAAGGAAGAAAACAGATTTTTTAATGAGTACTGGGAATTGCAATATTATTATTATCATTATTGAGACAGAGTCTGTCTTACTGTGTTGCCTCAGCCTAGCTCATGGCAACCTCAAACTCTTGGGTTTAAGTGATCCTCCTGCCTCAGCCTCCTGAGTAGCTGGTACTACAGGCACCTGTCACAACACCTGGCTAAAGGATCACAAATATTTTAGATTAGGGAGTGGTGTGAAAGGCTGTAGTAGGTAAATAAAAGGATGAAAAGCAAAACCCAAGAATTCTTTCAAGCAGCAATAAAACCTGGAGATAATGCCACTGAAGCAACTTAAAAAGTAGGCTATGTATTCAAGAAAAAAGGGAAGCCTGTTCAGTGATGTAGAAATTGTGAAAGAATGCATAATATAGGCTGTTGAAGTTATAGGATGCTTAGATCATGATGTTTCAAAGTACAAACAACTGCGTCTTTCAAGAAGAACCATAACTGATAGGTAATGTGAATTAGCCTTCATCTTGCAATACCTCAAAAGGAAAATATGTATTACTCATCACTTTGGATGAATCCACTGATAATACCAACTCATCAGGTTTTATACATCATTTGGCTCATAATGGAAGATTTTTTTCTTTGCTGTAAATAGTTACTCAGTTTAGGTACTCTTGCAAACAGAACGCGGGAAATAGATATGGTCAACAACTTTTCAGATAAATGTCATGAAGTTGGACTGAATTTGGTAAATTTAGTGAGCGTATGTGCAGACAAATGGTACACTTTCCACGACAGAAAAACATGATGGGTTTATTGCACAGATCAAAAAAAAAAAAAAATGTTAACAGACCCAGATGCTCTCATTTCATTGTATCCTGCATCAGCAAAATATCTGCTAAAGCTACTCCTTTTTTTATTTTGACAGAGTCTCACTTTGTCACCCTTGGTAGAGTCCTGTGTTGACATAGCTCACAGCAACCTCAAACTCTTGGGCTCAAGCGAGTGTCTTGCCTCAGCCTCCCTAGTAGCCAGGACTACAGGTACTTGCCACATCGCCCGGCTGTTTTTAGAGGTGGGGTCTCTAGCTCAGGCTGGTCTGGAACTGGTGAGCTCAAGCAATCCATCCACCTTGGCCTCCAAAAGTGCTGGGATTACAGGCTTGAGCCACTGCCCCGGCTAAAGCTACTATTTTAAGTGACACTTTGTAACAAGTTATAAATATTGTTAACTGTTGGTGCAAATGCAGCACAGCATCATCAGTTGGGTAACATGCTAAAGTTGAACAATAAGGTGGACTTATAGTACCATTCCGAAGTTCATTAGCTGTCCCAGTGTCAGGTGTTAACTAACATTTTCTCTCTGTCAGAACACATAGTTAAATTTGATGAAGAACAGAACCAGGAATGTGAATTTTTTTTTCATAGAGACAGAGTCTCACTTTATTGCCCTTGGTAGAGTGCTGTGGCGTCACACTGCTCACAGCAACCCCCAGGTCCTGGGCTGAGGCAATTCTCTTGCCTCAGCCTCACAAGTAGCTGGGACCACTGGCGCCTGCCACAATGCCTGGCTATTTTTTTGCCACAGTTTGGCCGGGGTTGGGTTTGAACCCGCAACTCTCAGCATATGGGGCCGGTGCCCTACCCACTGAGCCACAGGCGCCACCCAGGAATGTGAATTTTTTAGTTTCATAAGGCTTTTTATTTGTGAATTTTTAAATTGTTCTTCTCCCTTTATACTATTATGCCTTAAATAAGCTAGCAACCCTAAAAGCAATGTGAATTATTGAAAGATTACAACAGCAATGCAGCATTATTGTGTGATATGTTAAATCAAAATGACTTGAAAAATTTTTTTGCAAGGTAAAACTAAGTCTGCATATGAACAATCTAAGCATTTTAAAAGAAAATTATTGGTTTTAAAGCACCTCTTCGAAAGTTTCAAATGAGTATTTTCCCCAGTTAGCAAAGGTCATTGATGAACAGGATGATATATGCAAATCATTTGAATACACAGCTGTTATAGAGCTACTAATTGGAGAATACAGTAAAAGGTTCACCAACTTTGAGAATTGTGACACCACACTCAAATTAGCATATCAGCCTCACCTAGTTGATGTTACCAAAGCATCTATAGAACTACAGATGGAATTGATTGAGTTCTCAGCAGATGGTATGTTAAAGTCATTGTTGGATGCTAAGAAAAATCCAATGGAAACATGGAAAAATGCAGTTCAATACCCATGCCTTCAGCAACATGCCCACAAAATGATTTCTTGCTGCAGGGCGGCGCCTGTGGTTCAGTGAGTAGGTCTCCGGCTCCATATACCGAGGGTGACAGGTTCAAACCTGGTCCTGGCCAAACTGCAACAAAAAAATAGCCGGGCATTGTGGCAGGTGCCTGTTGTCCCAGCTACTTGGTAGGTGGAGGCAAGAGAATTGCCTAAGCCCAGGAGTTGGAGGTTGCTGTGAGCTATGATGCTACAGCACTCTACCGAGGGCAATAAAGTGAGACTTTGTCTCTACAAAAAAAAAAAAGAGTTCTTGCTGCAAATTTACATTCTCCTCCCTAGCCCAAATCATTATGCCCTTAAGGTCACAAATGACTGTTACTCACCTACAGAATCAACTACAACTGTGTACCCCAATGTTGCAATCAAATATTCAAATGCTTTCCAACAAAAAACGGACACAACAAAGTAATTGAAAGGTTACTTAACTTTAAAATTAACAAATACTTTTCATTTTTTGAAATTATTATGTACATAGATTTTTACAAAATAATGTACAGTTTTTGGCATATCTAATTGAAGTTTTTTGAATGTGGCCTTATTTGATTATAGCTAAATTAATGTGGCCTTCCAATGTGTGATGTTCCCCACTCAAGGTGGGTGAATTGCTTGAGCTCAGGCATTCAAGACCAACCTGAGTAAGAGTGAGACCCCCATCTCTAAAAAAATTAGCTGAGTGTTGTGGGAGCCTATGGTCCCAGCTACTCGGGAGGCTGAGGCAAGAGAATCACTTGAGTCTAGGAGTTTGAGGTTGCCGTGAGCTATGACACCATGGCATTCTACCAAGGGCCTCAAAGGGAGACTCTGTCTCACACACATATACATGCACACACAAAAAACAGTTTTACTACTTAGCCATTAAAAAAAATGGTGATCTTTTATAACTACCTGGCTGGAACTGGAGCCCATTCTTCTAAGTGAGGTATCACAAGAGTGGAAAAACAGGCTAGACGCAGCACTCACTCTGTAACCCTAGCACTCCGGGAGGCCGAGGCAAACGGATTGCTTGAGCTCAGGAGTTCCAGACCTGCCTAAGCAAGAGCAAGACCAGGTTTCTACTAAAAAAAGAAAAACTAGTTGCCAGTGCGGTGGCTCACGCCTGTAATCCTAACAATCTGGGAGACTGAGCAGATGGATTGCCCTGAGCTCAAAGGTCCCAGACTAGCATGAGCCAGAGCGAGACCCTGTCTCTAAAAATAGCTGGGCGTTGTTGCAGCGCCTGCAGTCCCAGCAGCTAGTTGGGAGGCTGAGGCAAAAGAATCACTTGAGCCCAAGAGATGGAGGTTGCTGTGAGCTGTGATAATACGGCACTCAAGGGTGACAAAGTGAGACTGCCTCTCAAAAAAAAAAAAGAAAAAGAAAATCTAGCATGGGGTAGGAACGAAGGCTTGAAGTCCCAGCTACTATGAAAACTGAAGCAGGATTGCTCAGGCCTAAGAGAGGTTGCTGTGAGCTATGACACCATCGTTCTATTGAGAGTGACAGAGTGAGACTCTGTCTCAAAAAAAAAAAAAAAGGAAAAAGAAACACCTCATGTTCCTGATACTAAATTGTAACTAGTAGATTAACTCTTACGTGCACATATGGAAGCAAAACTCAAGAGAAATCAAGTGAGGAGGAGGGGGAAAGAGGGGCTGGGTAAATTCACACCTAACGGGTGCAATGCATATATTCAGGGTGAAGGACAAATTCACAACATTGACTTAAAATGTACAAATGCAACTTATGTAACCGTATGATACTCTGAAATAAAGAAATAAGTTAAAAAGATTTTCAAAAGAAATAAGATATTATGTAATGGCTCGGAATGTTTTTAAGCTCAGACAAACCAAAACATGGCGACTCAAGCGATCTGTTAAAAAAATTGATGGCCTTGGGCGTCGCCTGTGGCTCAGTGGGTAGGGCCCCGGCCCTATATACCGAGGGTGGCAGGTTCAAACCCGGCCCCGCCAAACTGCAACAAAAAATAGGCGGGTGTTGGCGGCGGGCGCCTGTGGTCCCAGCTACTCTGGAGGCTGAGACAAGAGAATCGCCTAAGCCCAAGAGGTGGAGGTTGCTGTGAGCTGTGACTCCACTGCACTCTACCGAGGGCGAAAAAGTGAGACTGTCTCAAAAAAAAAATAAAATTAAAAAAAGTGATGGCTTTTAGCTGCTTTAACCCTGCACGGTCTTAAGTCTTGTTAATAATTTATTAACTATTGTCACAGAGCCTGCTTTGTCGGTCTTAATGATTTTTGTTTCAATATTAATGCTGGTCATTTGCATTTAAACTCTAAAAGGGAGGCGATATAGCGAGGCGTGTCCGTTCCCCCTCCCCCCCATTCCTTTCAGGGCCGGGAACTCAGTTTAAGGTTTGTCTGCGGCCCTCTTGGCCAAGAGTGGCCTCGTTTAGTTGGAATGGGGCTTGGAACTTTATGTCTGTCAATCTGTACCGGACACTCTGATTTTCCGCAAACCCGTGGCCCCTGACTTCCCACTGCACAGACCTAATGCGCCAGGAGGGGTCGGAGCAGAGCGCTGGCGCTCGGGGCCTGGGACCGCTGTGCGCAGGCGCGCGGCCCCATGCGGTTCGCAGGGGCCTAGTGCAGGGGTGAGGGTGACGCGCAGGCGCGCGGGGTCCCGACAGACCGTGCGAGGGCTCCCTGCCGGCGCGGGCGTGACGTCACAGCGCGCGGCGCGGGAGGAGGCGGGCCAGACAGGGTTGGGATTCCGCGGTCTGGGGTCGCCGGTCGCTGGCCGCGGGCGGCGGCCGCCGGGCGCCATGTTCGGCTCCAGCCGAGGCGGTGTGCGCGGCGGACAGGACCAGTTTAATTGGGAGGACGTAAAGACCGACAAACAGAGGGAGAACTACTTGGGTAGGTGTGCGCTGCGGGCGGGGTCCCGAGTCTAGGGTCCGCAGGAGAGCAGGGGGAGTCCGGGGTCCCGGCGTGGAATGGGCGTGGGACTCGCGATTCCGGTCCCGCAGGTAACTCGCTGATGGCACCCGTGGGTCGCTGGCAGAAGGGCCGCGACCTCACCTGGTACGCCAAGGGCCGGGCGCCGTGCGCGGGGCCAAGCCGCGAGGAGGAGCTGGCAGCCGTGCGGCAGGCGGAGCGCGAGGCGCTGCTGGCCGCTCTGTGAGTGTCCTTAGGGCAGGGACTGGGGGGACGGGGACCTGAGGGGTCCCCAGGGGCTGCAGTGGAGAGGGGGGTGTTGCAGGTAACAGGGCAGAGGAGGACGAGGAGAGTCCTTCGCCCTCTGACGCCCGCCCTGGTCCCCTGGCAGCGGCTACAAGAATGTGAAGAAGCAGCCTACTGGCCTCAGCAAAGAGGTAACTCCCTGGAGTGGGCGGTGGCGGAGAGCGTGGGGTGGGCAGGGTCTAGTTGACGGGTCTTCTCGCCCACCTGCCCCTCTTCTGTGCCCCCCAGGACTTCGTGGAGGTGTGTAAGCGGGAAGGCGGCGACCCGGAGAAAGGCGTGGACCGGCTACTAGGGCTAGGCAGTGCCAGGTGTGGCCGCGTCCTGGGGGTATCGGGTAGGGCCAGGACCCTGCTGGATGGCACTCATCTCCGTCTCCCCGCAGTGGCTCCGCGGGACGCGTGGCACTGTCCCGGGAGGATAAGGAGGCCGCCAAGCTGGGGCTTGCTGTGTTCACGGTAATCCTCCGCACTGAGAATGCTGTGAAGTCCCATGCGTGAGGGTGGGGGGAGGCGGGAACCCCGGGTGGGGGGACGCCCCTCCCCAAATTGTGGCTTCGCTGCAGCACCACCGCGTGGAGGGCAGTGGGCCCGGGGCCTTGGCACCCACCACCAGAAAGAAGCCTCGAGTAGAGGACCAGGCAGAGGCCAGGTGAGCTGCCCTGCCTTGTTCTAATCCGCTCTCCTGATTCCCCCTCCTTCTGAGTTGTCCCTGGGAGAGAGTTTCTTGGGGTCACCTTTGGGAGGAGAGGGTCCCAAGGCAGGGAGGGCTGCCCGTTATGAGCCAGTGCTATGGGCTGCACTGCAGGAGAGCCTTCAGGGTGAGTCTGCCTTTGGTGGGGTCATAGTAGGCACTCCCCCAGGTGTAGGCAGGAGGGCAGACTGAGGTTGGGCAGGTGGTTGTTGTGACTCCGCATTTTGTCTTTGTGGTACCCACTGGCTATGTGTGACTGTCCAGCCCCTGAAACATGGTCCACTTGGTTGAATTTTGCATTAGTTTTGCTTAAGTTGACTCCTTAGTGGGCAATGGGCTCTCCTCCAAAGGGGACCCGCCTAGGTGGAGCCTTGCTGGGCTGAGGCCCGTTCTGTGACCTTTTAGCTCTGAAGGTCACAAGAAGAGCAAGAAAGAGAAGAAGAAAAAGAAAAAGAAGAAACACAAGAAAGAGAAGAAGAAAGACAAGGAGCACAGGCGGCAGGCTGAGACCCCCTCACCCACGTCTCCTGCTCGGTAGGCCTAGCTTGGCTCTGCCACTTGGTTGGGGCACTGATCCATCAGCCTTGAGCGTCTGACCCCTCTGCCTGTCTGGTGTGTCTTCCCAGGCTTGGACACTGCCACCGCCACAACTCCGACTCCTCCTCCCCCTGCTGCAAGAGGAGGAAGCAGGGACACAGTGGGGATGGTGGGAGGAGCCTGTCCAGCAGGAGGCATAACAGAGACTCTGATGCCTGAGTGCCTGTCCCACTTTGCCTTGCCCTGTTTGGGTGAGCGCTGTTCCCTTGGAGTGGCCCTGGGCTTAGCCTGCTGGGCTTTGGAACGTGGCCAGCCAGGCAGGAGGGGTCTGCTTCATGAAAACTCCTCCAGGGTAGCAAGGCCTGGGTGCACATGGAACCTAGCAGGTTCGTAGGGGAGCATTCCCTGGCCCAGCCAGGCCTGCTCTGCAGGTTCTCAGCCCACAGGCAAAGGCGAACCTGCCCAGGAAGTCCCACCAGAGACCCAACTCCATATCCTGTCTGTAGCCTCAGTGCCCCAACCCTGTCCCCAGTTTAACTATGGCCATGTAGGGTCACTTCTATTTTGCTTTATATTGACTCACTCTTTGTACTTAAATTTATTTTAAAAGGAAACTTCATTGCATTAATTGCAAGGTCACTGTCAGAAGGTACTGAGTCCCACTATGAAACTGGAGAACCCCCAGGGCCTGGCCTTCCTGAATGTGTCCAGGGGAGTTAAGGGTCTTCCCCATGTGCAGTCAGGGCTCAGCTGACACCCAAAGGAAGGCTGAGGGCCTAAAAGAGTGGAGCAGCCCCATCAAGCAGGGGTTGGGCCACCTCCTCAAGACCCTGCTGGCACATGGGAGTCCAGCTTGGCTCCTCAGGGTGGCCACATGTCGTATCTCTGCCTGGGCCAAGAAGGGTTGTAGCTGCCCTGGGGCAGACATGGCCTCTGGGTTGCAGGGTATAAAGGCACTGTATAATCAGGCTGGATTCCTTATGTATTCTCTTGCTTCTGATTTAAAAAAATTAAATGTTTCTTGTGGACCTGGAGGGGCGTGGCTTGTGTTGCATTGATCTCTGCCCTCGCCGTGGTGACCACCTGAGATTACATTATCTTGGGTACAGGGCAGGGGGTTGAGCAGGCACTGCTTCCTGGGTAGCCCCTCCACAGCCCCACAGATGCCCAGGAGTGGAAGGCCCTCCCCTGGTTGGTGCACAGCACCCATGAGTTGGTAGTGGCCCTGCCCACCGGTGCAAATATATGAGGGAGAGGGAGAGGGGCCTGCAAACAAGAGACCAGCAAAGTCCAGACATGGGTTCCTACTGAGAGAAAACCCTCTCCCCTGCCTCCCACAGGTGGGGCCTAGGAGGGGAGGGCATATGAGACAGATTAGGTGTGTAGCTGAGATGGACAGGTCACCTGCTCCCACCACAGCCTTCTGTGGGAGATGTGTTTGCAGCAGCGTGAAAGCACTAGAGAGCCCGTGAAATAGTTAAGAGATTTTATTCTAATAGCTATAATTACAGTGCTTGTTTGTCGAAATGAAAACTGAAAACAAGTATACAAAACAGTTGATTACTAATCGTGTATTGAAAGCAGTAAGAGGTTCCACGACACCAAATAGACCAGTTCTGAGGTTTTCCCCAAGATAAATTTAACAGCTCCAGCTTCTTCAGTGTTTATCAAAATACAAGAGAAAAGAGTAGAGGTCATCTTTTTTGATGGCAAATCGGACCCTT
>CAUYRH010158798.1:0-13343 GCA_963574655.1 Perodicticus potto | reverse complement strand
CCCTCCCTTGCCCTTTCCCCATTTCTTGTGCTATAACTGGGTTTTAGCCTTCAAATGAAAGCATAGATTAGCTTCATAGTAGGGCTGAGTACATTGGATACTTTTTCTTCCATTCTTGAGATACTTTGCTAAGAAGAATATGTTCCAGCTCCATCCATGTAAACACAAAAGAGGTAAAGTCTGCATCTTTCTTTAAGGCTGCATAGAGGCTTCATTTATTATTTTCTTAACAGAAACAATGACCTCAGTTGATATATGTTTGAGTAACACAAATTTACTTTCTTTGTTATGTTTTTCTATTTATTGATATCAAATATTTTAAAACACTCAAAGCAAGTATAGACATGCAAGTAAATGAGAAAACTTTTCAGATATCAAAATAAATTTGTCTATTAAAGCAACTTCATTTGAATGTCCTTTAAAATGCTACTCTAGATTGTTACAGATGTTAGGAGTATAGATTTTGTTATTATATTAGTTAAGGTGTTTGTACAGGCTATCCCAATTCAACCTCCAGATCTCAGGCACTAAAGCAATAGAAATTTACTTCATGCCTGCACTGATTAACCAGTGCATTGTGGGTGTGGTGGTGGGGGTTTCTGGCAGTGTATTTTTTCACACAGTCATGCAGAACCCCAGGCTGATGGACGATCTTCCCCTCTCAGCATGTAACTGCAAAGTTGATGTCTATCCAGCAGATACAGGAAGAACACAATCAGTACTAAAAGTCTCTTACATGCCAGTCTGGAAAGATCAATACATCTGATCGCCCCCCTTCCTTTGGCCACTGATTTATGCTTTTTTTTGTTTGTTTGTTTGTATGTTTGTTTGCTTTTTGATTTCCTTTTGGTTTTGTTTTGTTTTTAGAGACAAGGTCTCAGTCACCCAGGCTGAAGTGTAGTGGCAGCATCATAACTCACTGCAGCCTCTAACTTTTGGTCTCAAGCGAGGATTCCTCCTTGCCTTTCCAAAGTGCTGGGATGATAAGAGAGCCAGTGTGCTTGGCCTTCATCTACTCATCTTTTATTGACTAAAACTCAGTCAAAGGCTATACCTAACTGTGAAGAAGCTGCAAAAATCTAGTTTAGTTTTTAAGAAAGAGACAAAATAGGTATAGTACAAATCTAAGCTGTGTCAGCTATGATCTGCCTTGTGGTCTTCAAATAATGGCTTCATTTACTTTCAAGTGGAAAAATATACTCCTTCATTGAACAGAATGTACGGTGTTCCAAAGCTCATTGCTACTTGTGGTAGTCAAAGAGATAGGATCATTTTATTTAGTATTCACATTATTAAACTTTAAAAAAAATATGTAACCAAGACAACTCACCAAATAAGATAAACATATGTCAAGTAGACATATGAAAAGATACTGAATTTCATATGTCATTAGGGATTTTCAAGCTAAAACAAAATCTACACATATATCAGAATGGCTAAAACACAAATCATTGACATCATCCAATCCTGGTGAGGATGTGGAGCAAGAGGAACTCTCATTCACTGCTGGTTGAAAAGCTAAATCATTCAGCCATTTGGAAGGCAGTTTGCTAGTTTCCTACAAAGCTAAACAGAAGCTTATCATATGATCTAATAATGGTGCGTCTAGGTATTTCCCTAAAAGAGTTGAAAGCTTATGTCCTCATGAAAACTTGCATGTGAATATTTATAGCAGTTCCCATCATCATTGCTAAAATTGGAAGCAAGGGTTTGTCCTTCAGCAGGTGAATGCATAAACAAAGTGCAGTGCATTCATGTAGTGGAATATTATTCCATGATTATAAAAGAGCTGCTATCATGCCATAGAAAGATGTGAGAAACTTACGTATATATTGCTAAATGAAGGAAGGCAATGTGAAAGGGCTATATACTGAATGTTTCCAACAATATAAGATTCTTGAAAAGAAAAAGACAATGAAAAGATTGGTGGTTTCCAGCTATTCTGGGAGTGTGGGTGTGGCACGAATAAGTGAAGCACAAGTCATATTTAGGGTGATAAAAGTATTCTTAAGACACATTAATGGCAGATGCACATGACACGATGCACTTGTCAAAATCCACAGAAATATACAACAAAGTAGGAACCTAATGTAAAGTATGGACATTAATTAAAATAAGTGTATCCATACTTAATTCACCAACTGTAACAAATGCGTCACACTCATGCAAGGTGTTTAGTAGAGTAAACTGTGTGGTGAGAGATAGGCTATCGAATGACTAGACCCTGTACGATGTATGCAATTTTTCTATACGACTATAGATGCTCTAAAAAATAATAAAATTCATAAAGTTTAAAAAATTTAAGGCTAACAGGCTTCCTGACAATTTACTCACAGAATTTCAAAACCTTCTTGAGAAGGAAGAGGTAATAACTAAGGTAGGATATGGGAGATACACTATAGAGACTTCCTAGTGAAATTTGAAACATGAAGCCATTCAGTTGTAGAAGTTGCAATATTTTATCTTTCTCTACTTGAATGTAGGCACCACTACAGCCACAAATATTATCATGTTTTTTTTTTCTTTCTAAATATATATCATGCATATAAGATATTGCCCAGTAATCATGCATTTAATAATTATTGATTTATTGATTTAGTGGCTGAAGAGAGGTCAGGGTGGCCAGTAAAAAGGAGAACTGATAAAAACATGCAAAGATTTGTCACTGTGTGTCAAATTGTCAGATGACCATGTGAAGCATAACAGACTCAAATAAACATCCATACCGAGATACTTAAGAAAATCTTAATTAAAATCTTGGCCAGCATCTCATCACGAGGTTCTTGCATGACAACAATGCACCAGCTCACAAGGCATTGTCTGTGAAGGAGTTTTTAGACAGTCAACAAATAACTGTATCGGAATACCCTCCTTACTCATTGATCTGGCCTCCACTGACTTTTCTCTTTATACAAACATACAGGAAAGATTGAAAGGAAGACATTTGGTGACATTTAGGACTTCAAGGTTAATACAATGACAGCTTTGATGGCCATTCCACCCCCCCAAAAAATTTAAATTGCTTTGAATGGTGGACTAGGTGCTGGCAACGCCATAGCCATAGTGATATTCAGCAATGAGGTATGTAGCACTTTCTCTAGGATGAGTTTGCAAACTTAACAGTCACACCTCATGTATGATCAGTTGAAGAAACTTGATTTGTTTAGAGGGGCAAAAAAGAAAAAAAGGCACCATAGCTACCTAAAAAATATTTAAAGAATAATGATATAGAATTGGTGCTAATGGCTCGGCGCCTGTGGCTCAGCGGGCTAAGGCGCCAGCCATGTACACCTGAGCTGGCGGGTTCGAATCCAGCCCCTGGACCCGCCAAACAACAATGACGGCTGCAATCAAAAAATGGCCGGGCGTTGTGGCGGGCGCCTGTACTCCCAGCTACTAGGGAGGCAGAGGCAGGAGACTCGCTTGAGCCCAGGAATTGGAGGTTGCTGTGAGCTGTGATGCCACAGCAATCTATCCAGGGTGACAGCTTGAGGCTCTGTCTCAAAAAAAAAAAAAAGAATTGGTGCTAATATAGTCCATAGTTTTCAGGGACACACAGATAGGATGAATTATTTGAAATTATAGTGAGAAGTCAATGATATCACATCATAATGTTAGAAAAGAATTTATAACAATTCAGCTGTTCAGCAAAGATAGGATTTCCTTCAGATGATAGAAATAAAACCTTTATCATTTGAACACATCACTCAAAGTTTACTTGTATATAAAAATGCATTTTGAAATATTTGAATAAATGATTCCTATGATGGCTTTGAAATACCCAGATGGTTAGTGTCATTTGTCCAATATACCTATGATTTATGTTTCCCTAGCTTCTTCTGGATGTTTATTATCAGGAAAATAGATTTATAGATTATTCCTGAAATATGCAACATTTTTATATTTATTGCTATCACTCAAAAGCATATGTGGGCAAATATGCTTAAAGTTAGCATTATTTTCCATAGGAGTTTTACCTTTGATAGTTGTTTTTATACCTTTGGTTTCTTTATTTTTGCAAATCAATTTTCTATGACAAAAAATTCAAATTTAAAAGTTATTGTTAAAATGTGTCAGGGGCTACAGATTGACATTCTATATTCTTTCATTTGTTGAACCTGCTATAGATATTAACTCTTGCATTGATATTTCGTTGGGTTAGTACATTCTGTGTCACTCAAAATACCAAATACTCTCACTTAGAACTAAATCATTAAAGTGTTAACAAATAGACTCGAAAGCAAAAATAAAAGCAATGAAGAGAAAGTACACTGTAAACATCATTTCAAATTTTGCTATACACCAAAAGACATAAAATTTTTCTGTGACTTAACTGTTGTTAAAATAAACAAAGATATCAAGGCCATGCCATCATGGGTGCTCTGACAAATAACAAATCTTTGCAAGGCAATAGAAATGCTGAAGTATCAGAGGAGAGGCTCTCAGTGAATAAATAATTCTCATGGATTAAGAGAAACAGACAAACAGAATAGCATAGGAAACCCAGGATTAAAACCCTCTACCTATAATGAACCAATATTTCACAAAGCAGACACAACATGCACTGGAGAAAGGAAGACCTATTCAATAAATAGTGCTGGGAAGATTGGATGGCCACATTCAGAAGGACCTATTCTCTCTTGCCATATACAAAAATTTATTCAAGATGAATTAAAGACTTAAATGTAAGGCACAAAACATAAAATCTCTAGAAGAAAATGTAGAAAAAAACTTTCCTAGAAATTGTTCTAGGCAGAGAATGTATGACTAGGATTCCAAAGACAAATATAGGAACAAAAACAAATATAGGAACGAAAATAAATAAATGCATGGGACTTAATTAACTTAAAAAGCTTTTGCACAGTAAAAGTAATAATGAACAGAGTATATACAAAACCTACAAAATGAGAGAGAATATTCCCAAGCTATACATCCAACAAAGCTCTAATTTCCAGAATTTTCATTGAACTCAAACAAAACACAAGAGAAAAATAGTCTTGCCAAAAAGTGGGAAAAAATACATGAATGGAATTTTTTTTATAAAGAACATAGGCAAATGGCCAGGAAGCATATGAAAAAAGTTAAATCACACTAATTATCATGGAAATTCCAATTAAAATTACAGTGAGATACCACCTATAACATGCCCATTTTTCAAGAAGTAAAAAAGAAAAATAGATGCTGGCATGGTGCAGAAAGGAACACATATACCCTGTTGGTGGGACTTCATATTAGCACAATTCCCAAAGAAAACAGGATGGAGATTCCTCAAATAAATATGTGTAGATGTACTATTTGATCCAACAATCCACTGCTGAGTACCTACCCAAAGGAAAAGAAGTTAGTTTATCAAAAAGACACCTGCACTTGAACGTTAATCGTCAATCGCAACACAACTCACATTTATAAAGTTGTGGAAATCAACCTAAGTGCCCATCAATTCATGAGTGGCTAAAGAAAATGTTCTCTCTCTCTCTCTCTCTCTACATATATATGTGTGTGTGTGTGTGTGTGTGTGTGTAAATATGTGTGTGTGTGTATACACACACACACACACCCCTACACTTGTAGTATGTATACAAAAGGAATGAAATCTGTTGTGTGCAGCAACTTGGGTGAAATTAGAGAGTATTATCCTAAGTGAAGAATCTCAGCAATGGGAAACTAACCCCTATGTGCTTTCACTTATAAGTTGGAGCTAATAGTCAGGTAAACAAAGTACAAAGTGATGTAAAGAACCTGATGGCAAAGGGAGTGAGTGTGATAAAAAACCTACCTAGTGGGTATAATGAACACAGGTGATGAAAGGTGCAGCAAATGCCCCACCTTACGCGTTATGCAAAGAACGCACGCAACAAAAACGTTTGTACACCCTTAATTTGTATTTTGAAATAAAAAATGTTTTTTAAAAGACTTGTGGATCAAGTAAAAAAATGAGAGTAAACGTAAAGCGTAAAGTACTCTCATAAGGAGAGTAGTAGTAGTAGGCAATATGTTCCCAAATTAAAAGACTTTTTAAAGTACAGGTTTACTGCTAAGTCTGGTAGAGCAAAAGCAGCCCTGCTTCCTCCTGTTGCTGAGGTGTTAACAGGATGAATCAGAGGCCAGCCCAGCATACTTCTGTGCTCTGTAATGTTATTGTCATGGTTACTGCTGGAAAGCATGCAGTACTCATGGAACCATAGGAATACAAGCCATGATGCTGTAGTGAATTCAGGGATTTTCGTATCCTAGAGAAATTCAGTCTCCCAGGTTAGTGTAATTTATTAAAGAAAAAAGTTCAAACTTTAAGGGAAGTACTCAGGTTTGTGCCTTAAACTTAAGGTAATCTCATTAGCAAACCTAGACACAAGACTGGAAATTTCTCCTCTTTACAACATGAATATTTTCAAATAATTAGTGTACAACTTTTGCAGTGACAGAAAGAATATACCAGTTGCTATATCCATAAGAATCATGATATTTGTCTGACATTGGCAGATGACATAAGGACATGGATTAAGACTTTTCTAACTCAGTAATGGTGAAATTTGCTTTGAAAGAAAAGAGATATCTGATATGTATCATTTTTTTAGAGGAGTTTTTACAAATGTATCTATTAATTTTATGGTTTCCTTAGATACTAGATATAAATAAGTTCCAAAGCAACATCCTGAGTGGTCAGTATAGACTTGAATTCAGCAATTATAAATATGTTCTCTCATTAGTATGACCTTGTCCCTTGTTAATGGCTACCAAAGAGTCCAGTATAGTGGAAACTTTTGAATTTTCATATGAGGTCCTCAGATGGATAAGTACACATGGGATACAAATAAAACCCCAATGAATGTGATGCTGACAAAGAGAAATCATCTTTTCTATATCTTTTCTGTCATTATAATTTCAGTTTCCTAAGTATTTTAATCTAATATTTGATATATACCAGTTATTTATTTTTTCATTTCGTCTCTTATATTTACCTGGTTTTTATTGGTGTAGCATTTCGTTTGTTTTCCATAAAATATTTAGTCTTCTCTATAATATTATTCATAAGTATTTATTTTATAGATTTCATATTATTGCCATATGTCAGTTTTATATTCAAAATCTTGTAAACAATTAAATTATATGTCAGAAATATGTATAATGTGTATAATTTTGACTTCTTGTATGTTAATATCAAACAACTAAGATATACTACATTCTGGACCATAAAACATATCTTAACAAATTAAAAGATAAAAGTGAAGATTTATAAACTAGAAATTAGTAACAGGAAATATCCAGAGAAATCATAAAAGGGATAAAGATTAAAAAACACACTTCTCAATTACAAATTAGTCAAAGGAAAAGATCACAAGAGAATCTAAAAAATCCTTAATTATATGAAAAATGAAAACACAATTTAAATATATGGGAAATAGCAAAAGCAATTCATTTATTTATTTTTTAGTGTTTGGGATTCATTGAGGGTACAAAGAATTAGGTTACACTGATTGCAGTTGTAAGGTAAAGTCCTTCCCAAAATTATATCCCACCCCCAAGAGGTGCACCACACACTATGAACCCCATCCCCCTCCTTTCTCCCTTCTCCCCAATCATTCATTCCCCTACCCCCTACCTTGTTTTAGATCATCTACTACCTTCATAATAAAATTGAATACATTGGATTCTTGCTTCTCCATTCTTGTGATGCTTTACTAAGAAGAATGGGTTCTACCTCCCTCCAGGTTAATAAAAAAGATACAAAGTCTCCATCATTTTTAATGGCTGAATAGTATTCCATGGTATACATATACCACAGCTTCTTAATCCATTCCTGAGTTGGCAGTCATTTAGGTTGTTTTCACATTTTAGCAATTGTAAACCGAGATGATTTGATTTTTTTTTCCTTCTAGGTAGATGCCTACTAATGGAATTGCAGGATCAAATGGGAAGTCCAATTTGAGTTCTTTGGATATTCTTCAAACTTCCTTCCAAAAAATTGCATAGTTTACAGTCCTGCCAGTAGTGTAAAAGTGTTCTTTTCTTTCCACATCCATGCCAGCATCTGCAGCTCGACACTCTATGAGGTGGGTTATTCTCACTGGGATTAGGTGATATCTGAGGGTGGTTTTGATTTGCATTTCTCTGATGATCAGGGACCAAGAGCATTTTTCCAAATGTTTCTTAGCCATTCATCTGTCTTTGTTAGACAAGGTTCGGTTCATATCTCTTACTCAGAGGTAGATAGGATTGTTTACTCTTTTTCTGTTGATGAATTTGAGCTCTCTGTAGATTTTAGTGGTCAACCCTTTGTCTGACTGATACCTTGTAAATATCTTTTCCCATTCTGAAGGTTGTGTTTTTGATTTACTTGTTGTGCAGAAGCTTCTTAGCTTAATTAAGCCCATTTGTTAATTTTTTCAATTTTCATGATGGTCCCTGAAGTCTTTGTCATAAAATCTTTCCCCAGTCCAACATCATCAAGAGTTTTTCCCACACTTTTTTCTAAGATTTTTGTCATTTCATATATTAGATTTAAGTCTCTTATCCATCTTGAGTCAATTTTTGTAAGGAGTGAAAGGTATGGGTTGAATTTCAGTCTTTTACATGTGGTTACCAAGTTCACCCAGCACTATTTGTTGAATAGGGATTCTTTTCCCCACTGTATAATTTTGTTTGGTTTAGATCAGAGGACAGATAGAGACTGGCTTCATCTCTTGGTTTTCTGTTCTGTTCCACATGTCTATGTCTCTAGTTTTATGCAAATACTGTTCTGTTTTGATTACTAGGGACTCGAAATATAGACTGAAGTCTAGTAGGGTGATGACTCTGACTTTGTTTTTATTACTAAGAATAACCTTAGCTATACAGGTTTTATCTGGTTCCATACAAAACAAAGTATTGTTTTTTTCTAGTTCTTCAAAATATGATGTTGGTATTTTAATGGGGATTGCATTGAATCTGTAGATGTCTTTGGGAAGAATAGACATTTTGACAATGTTTATTCTTCCCAGCCAAAAGCCTGGTATGTTCTTTCATTTGTTAGTGTCTCCTCCAATTTCTTTTTTTAGCATTTCATAATTCTCTTTGAAAAGATCTTTCACCTCTTTTGTTAGGTATGTTCCTAAGTATTTCATTTTCTTTGAAGATACTGTGAAGGGAATTGTGTCCTTGATTTGCTTCTCAACCTGAGTGTTCTTGGTGTATACAAAAGCTACTGATTTGTAGACATTGATTTTATACTTTAAGACATTACTGTATTTCCTGATGACTTCCAGGAGTTTTGTGGTTGAGTCTCTGGGGTTCTTAAGTATAAGATCATATCATCAGTAAAGAGGGAGACTTTGACCTACTCTGCCCCATTTAGATATCCTTTATATCCTTTTCTTGCCTGATTCACATTGGCTAGAACTTCCCGAACTATGTCGAATAATAGTGGCAATAGTGGACATCCTTGTCTGGTTTCAGTTCTTATGGAAAAGCTTTCAGTTTTACACCATTCAATATGATATTAACTATGGGTTTGTGAAGATGTCTTCAATCAGCTTAAGAAATGTACCACCTCTGCCTATTTTCTTAAGTGTTCTTGTTAGAAAAGGATGCTCAATTTTGTCGAATGCCTTTTCTGCATCTATTGAGAGGATCATATGATCTTTGTTTTTGTTTCTATTGATAATGATGTATTACATTTATGGATTTGTGTATATTAAACCAAACTTGCATCCCTAGAATGAAGCCTACTTGATCATGATGTATATTTTCCACCAATGAGTAGGTGGAATCTATTAGCTAAGATTTTATTGAGTTTTTTTTCATTGATATTTATTAGTGAAATTGGTCTGTAGTTCTCCTTTTTAGTGAGGGTCTTTCCTGGTTTTAGAAAGAAGTAACGTTTGCTTCATAGAATGTGTTGGGAAAGGTGTCTTTCTTCTCAATGTTTTGGAAAAAGTTCTGCAGTAATGTGAAGTCATGGGGTCCTGGGCTTTTTTTTGTTCAAAGCTTTTTCACTTTTTCTTCAATCTCAGTGCTTGATATTGGTCTGTTCAAGAGACCTATTTCTTTCTGCTTAAGTCTAGGAAGATGGTGTGATCCAAGGTATTGGTCCATCCTCCACATTATCAAAGTTATGGGCATATAGTTTTTGGTAGCAGTCAGAAATAATCTTTTGTATTTCTGTGGTATCACAGAAAATGTTATTTTCTTTACTTTTCATTTTCTTTGTTTACAATATATTCAGTACAAAAATTTGCAGAGAGGTGGCCAACATTAAAGAATATTTTGTAAATATTTTATGAAATTTTGTAAATAAAGGTACACTTAGGTACAATTTCCCAGTTCCCCTATGTATAGAGACTTTGGATCACATTGTCAATCTTATCCTACTCATTTTTAAAAATGTTTTCTTTTTAATTATTATAAGTAAATAAAAGTTGTGTGATTTTTTGTTTGTTTGTTTGTTTTGAGACAGACTCTCACTCTGTCTCCTAGGTAGAGTGTTGTGTCATCATAGTTCACAGCAACCTCAAACTCTAGGGCTTGAGCAATATTCTTTCTTCAGCCTCCAGAGTAGCTGGAACTACAGGTGCCTACCACAATGCCTGGCTAGGTTTTCCTATTTTTAGTAGAGATGGGGTCTCTCACTCTTGCTCAGCTGGTTTTGAACTCCTGAGTTCAAGCCTTCCACTCTATTTGGCAAGCCAGAGTGTTAGGATTATAAGCGTGAGCCACTGTGCCCAGCCAAGTTGTGTATCTCTACAGGGTACACATGATTATTTGATATAGGTATACAAGGTGAATTAATCAAATCAGGGTAACTGGGGTATCCTCCCTATTTTATTTTTATGCAGAAATGAATTCCATGAAATGAAATACATAAAAAGTATGTACTTGAACCAGGCATTGAAACCAGGCCTTTTGGTTCCTAAAACCATATGATTTTCACTACATTTCATTACCTGTTAAAGGAGAATATCCATTATGTTCTTTTTATTTATTTAATTTCACTGTATTATGCTCTTTGGTAGTGCTTAAAAAATAATATTGTATTTAACTAAAGATAATTTTTAAGGTATACAAATACACAAATGCAGTCAAACACAATTCGCACACTTTAATACACACAGAACCATGCACTATTTTTCAAAGTAAAATATAATTAGTGTTTAGGATATTATTACTTTGGATTTTCTTATTTCCTCAATGGTCTGGTTATAACAAACTATTGCCAATTTAATTAATCCATTTAGTAAACTTTAATAATTCAAAATTTCTGAAAATCAGGTCCATGACTAAGTGTTAAAAATCTCCCAGATGATATTTTCCTTTAATTATATTGCTGGATTCTGGAATAGTTGTATTATTTTCTAGAGATATTAAAGTGAATCCGATTACAGTTTATTTTAGAAATAGAGTACTCATGTTTGATTAAATAACAGTGTCACTCACATAACTAGATTTTGTTGCAGGTTCAGCCTTCCTGTGAAAGAAAACTTATTTTAATAAATTTTCACTTCTGATTAGAGCCTACTAAAAATCCCTGAGGACTTCCATCTGGAGTGCGCATATAAATTCCAAGAAAGCCCTATGCTTACAATACTCTCAATGCAATTATATTTCTTGTACGTGACCCACTTTTGCACTGAAAGTGGTGACATCATTTTGTCTGAGTGCATGGTTAAAAGCTAAATTTAAGTCAAATAGTCTTTACTGGTTTATAGCTCACATGAGGAATTCACTGCTGGACATTCAATATGGAGATCCTGTTATTAAATACAGCATTCTTATCCCAATAAATGCCACTAAATATATTTTGCTATATTCTAGTTATATGATTCCATGGTTTCCAATTATATAGGTTTTATTTTTCATGCTAATTCAGAATTCAAGATTAATTAAAGTCTGCGAAAGAAAGAACTCCTTTCTTAAACTAAAGACATGAAGAAGTGATTATGTATGTGCAGAATGAAATTTGTTCTAATGGTTTGTCTTTGTTTGTAATAATTTCTGCTTGTGTATATTTCCACCTGTTAAATTGCTCTATAATTTACTGTTTCCTGCTATCTGACAAGAAAGCATTACAATCACAATAAAAAGTAATGTAAGGCTATTACCAATAAATGAAATATGTCTCAGTCTAAAATGAGATTGAAATAATTTATGGGGACTTTACAGTCAAATTAGAATGGAGATTATTCCACAGGGGAAAATCAACTTCTGCAAAACTGCAAGCATCATATATTTCCTAATAACTTCTCACAGCTGAAACAATGTCATTATTGGAAGACAACACAGGAAATTCAGTGCAATCAAATAAAAGATGGCAAAATAGGATATTTGTAGACACAGAACTTAGTAATGGATTTGAAGTTAATGCAAAGTGAAGTTAATGCTATATTAAACCTGGGAGGCATATCAGATTTAATACTGCCAAATGACTCATCACAAATATTGTTTGTTGACTGACTTTTTATACACTTAACCTTAAGAATACATTTTAAAATAGATTTTAACAATTTATTATAGCAATGGTATATTATCTCTCCCCCAATGTTCATCTGTACACAAAACTGAAATGTCCTAAAAAAGAAGCATTTTATTTCACTGTTGAAAGCAGTTATATACAGTTTCTCTTCTGGCAAATTAAACCTCTGACTCGGAAGGCTCTATGAGCAACGGCATGATTTTAATGTCTTTGCTTGCTATTTTATGTTGAGAGTTCATGCAAAGAATTCTACTTATTTATAAATGAACTCATATTCATCAAAAAAGTAAGATAAGATAAAAATTTAGGAACTATTGAGCTCTGTATACATGATTGGAACAAAAATCTAATATAACTTCTGTTGTTTTATTAATAAGCAAACACACACAAAACACTTTTGAATTCTGTATTTACCTTCTCCTCTCCCTCTTCCATTGGTCTTAACTTCCCCTTCCAATTTTTACCTTATTAAAAAAAAAAAAAAGTTAAATTCTCTAAATATAGACAAATGGAAGCTAAATTGCTGTGGGTATGGGAACAAAGAAGTAAACTACCATTTCCTTTGATATGGATTTACTAAAATTACTAATGTATTCAACTTAAAACCAGACTCTTCGGCTCAGCGCCTGTGGCTCAACGGGCTAAGGCACCAGCCACGTACACCTGAGCTGGCGAGTTCGAATCCAGCCTGGGCCTGCCAAACAACGAATGCTGGCTGCAACCAAAAAATGGCCTGGCATTGTGGCAGGTGCCTGTGGTCCCAGCTACTTGGGAGGCAGAGGCAGGAGACTCACTTGAACCCAGGAATTGGAGGTTGCTGTGAGCTGTGATGCCACAGCACTCTATCCAGGGTGACAGCTTGAGGCTCTGTCTCAAAAAAAAAGATTAAACTTGCCCC